>JANHGL010019405.1:0-38323 GCA_024611195.1 Ceyx melanurus | reverse complement strand
GTCAGGGGCAGCTCAGGGGGGGTCAGTCCATTAAGGGGGGGTCAGAGGCAGCTCGGGGGGGGTCAGTCCATTAAGGGGGGGTCAGGGGCAGCTCAGGGGGGGTCAGCCCATTAAGGGGGGGTCAGAGGCAGCGCGGGGGGGGCAGGGCAGGAGTACGGTACTTACGGTGCCGCGGTCGCCCTGCTGAGGGACGCGGAGGGGGAACCGCCGAAGCGAGACAGCCACCGCCGTCACGCGGGAGCGGCGCCCTCTGGCGGCCGCGGCGGGGAAGGTGCTACGCGCGGCCCCGCCTCGCCTGTGCCCGGCGAGGAGGGATCCGTCCCAGCGACCCCAGCACCGATGTCCTTTTGATGACCGTCACTTGCGCCGCGCCGTCCTCGGGATGGAGCGGTCAGTTAGCGCCGCGAAGTCAAGTGCCTTGAACCCAGGGGCGGGAAGGACAAACACCAGGACGCCGGGAGGAGCCACCGCTCCGCGGCACTCGCACCGCACCTGCGGGTCCGGGCTCCCCGCTCGGGCATCGCGCCAGGACCGGCTCAGCCCGCCTGCTCTGCCCCAGTACGGCTCTGCCCGCGCAGGAGCCGCCCGTTTCTACCGCCCCCCCGCCCCCCACCGCATCTGGAATCCGCAATCAAGAGCCCAATTTCGTCATTTGGAAACACTAATTATCTAATCACGCCACGCTGCGGAGCGTACTTGTCTGCCCAATTAGCTAGGACAATTATTAAAATTCGGAGGCCTAATTATGTCTCAATTTAATGCTGGCAAACTCGCGTATAGAGCGGTAATTAAAATCCTCTCCCTGCCACTGCCTTTAGGGCAGCGGTTGATTAGGACCTGTCAGGGGCTGCGCCGCACCGAACCAGCCAAGCGGATTGTGCAACATGACCCCGCATTGTTAAGTGTGTCAACATATTAACCTGAATTCCCTTCAGCCCCCATAATCACATTTGGTAGGAGGAAGAAAAGGGGCTAAAACATGAAGCATTTTATTAAAAAAACAGAAATTCTTTTTAATTAATGCTGTAAGAGATCTGACGCGGCTTGAGCTACCAAATGCTGCGAGTCATATAAGGCTGGAGCTTCTAATTACCAGTAAAGGAAGGTTTGCTCTTCTCTGTTAAAAAGACTTCCCTCTACTCTCATTTAAAGAAAATGATCTTTCTTTTGGGTAGTGTATTTTTTAAAACCCAGCTAGTTGGCTTCCAGTGATAAAGTTGATTACTAGTTTTTTGTTTGATGATGGAACACAAGTGAATATTGACTTCTGTGAGAATCAAACAGACGACCGGAGGCGTAAATAAAACGGTCAGGATTTAACACTTGAAAGAAGTTAATAAAGTTGAAAATTAAAAATCATAATATTGGGATAATTTCTAAATATTTATTTTTGCTTAGCTCTCAAGTTTGGTAGGAAGTCAGTGTTAAAATACAGACAGGCAAGAACTGGAGCTAAGTTATTTGCATTCCTCCCTGGTGTAGCCCAGTCTCCCACCAGGGACAAGGAGCCCCCGAGCCCAGCATCTCTCTGCTAGGGCTACTGCAGAAAGAGGACTGGTCCTTCTGGCTTTGCTGACAGAAGCATTCCTCTTTAGCATGTCCCTTTTTCGCTGGAAAAACAGAGCACCGAGGAAGGTGATTTCTTCATCTCCAGTTAGTGAATTCTCTGGGGTTTGGGACTACAGAAGCAAAGCTTAATTCCCTGAGCAGGGAAGGCCTGTCTGCTGCGTGAGAGGGAGGGAGGAAGGGAGGGGGCCTCTTCTCCCACTGTGCGTGCCCTACATCTTGGAAATGGCCCCTCTCCCAGTCTCCTCGGATGGTAAACTGAAGTGCAAATCTCTGTTCTGGCTTGTTCCAGTGGCTGTCTGGGTGTTTTCCTCTTGTCAGCAGCAATTGACTGGTTAGGTTCACCCTTGTACAGCGATTGTAACAGCTCATTGACAGACCAGTGACCCAGCCGGACCCGATAATGGAAAACTATTGATTTCTGTGGGCTCTGCAGATCTAAAATGAATGCCCAATATAATGTCATCAGCTGTCTTGGACTCCGATAAAGAGGCAAAGTATCAAAGACGTGCTGCCTATCCTGACCATTTACTTGCAAAAAAATACTGGATACAAACAACGAAGTGGCCTCTCTCAGTTTCCCCTCTAATAGGCAACAAGCAATCAATGCCTGGGTAAATGCCAAGAAAGCACAGCCCAGATGTGGTGAGGACTCCCACTGCCCCTTTAACCAAGGATACCCGTGACAAGCCACTCCAGGTTTTGAACACTTGCTGCAGAAGAATAAGCATGTAGGTGAGTGACACCAAACTCCACATTCATCCACCAGCCTCCAGAGAGCCAGTAATGCAGGAGGCTGCCAGGAGGTGTAACCCACTGGGGCCATGACTGACTCCTACCTGCAGGAAAGCAAAAAAAAAGCATGAACAAGCCCGTGGTGCTTGAGCTAATCACACATCCCCCCTGTATCACAACAAATGCACTGGCTTAAGGAACATGTGAGGTAATAATGATAAATCCTAGTTCATAAAAATCTGGTAACGCAGAGTGAAATTTTAAATTTGTACAGCAGCCCTTGTACAGTTGAGGTGTTCATGGATATAGAAGTACTGCAAATCCAATTAAAACTTTGGGAGGAGGGAGATAAATATTTCAAGTCTTGCAGAATTGTCATGAGCCATACCGTATATGTTTAAATGGGAAGAGACACACATATAGCAGCTTTCTTGGGAAATGTTTAACTTGGGAGGAAAAGCAATAGCTCAAAGATAGACTTTTTTGGTGTTGGGGAACCAAAGTGTGGCCTGTTCTTTTTGAGATCATTCTACCTGGGTAAAGCAGCCATCACTCCCATGTCCCTGTTGCTGACAGGTAGAGCTCAAAGCTCACTTACACTTAGGCACATCAGAAGTCAGTGGGACATTTGTCAGCACCAGGTCTATGGGAATCAGGATCAGACAGTTCCTACCTTTCTGTGGGATACCAACTGCTTGCAGGAGATGTTTCACTGCACCTCAAATCCCTTCTGTAGGGCTTGGAGCCTTCCAGAATTGAACTCCTTCCCAGATTAGCCAAGGTTTCTGTAAGGAGTGGGAGGAGAAAACAGAGACACTTACCATGGCAGATGTCAGCACACATTTAATTCAAGATGTTACACCGGTCGAGAGCAGAACAGCTTTGTGATCCCAGAAAATAAAAAAGTTCAAGTGACCTTGGGGAAACATTTCTTCTAATTATGAATAACTGGTCACATCTTGAATTTATTTTCATCTTTTGTAGCCTTCTGCTCAGTGGCTTCTCCCTGTACATGCCTTGTACCCCTGAAGTCATTGTTCTGCCCATGACAGGCACACATGTATGTATTGCTTTTACCTTCCCTTGACAACAGGCCCAGCTCTGTCATGTGCTACATACACTTGTCAGAAGGAGACGACTGCACAGATTACGTTAACATGACTGCAGCTGAATACATTTCAGTTTCTACATACTTTCCTTTTCTGCACACTTCCCATTGTGCAGCCTTGGTTCCCTCTCCTGCAGATGACTCCCACACACCTACCTCCACTCGACCTTTTTGCTTTCTGTTCAATTTCCTTGTGTTGCTCTCAAGCATCTCTTCTTGGCTTCCCCTCAGAGCCTGATCCTGTGAGCATAAGCATACCACACCTAAGAAGTGTTAAGCAAGGCTTTGTGAAATGCTAACTACACTTTGGGTTTTTCTTTTTTTAATGGTCATTTTGAATTAAATGAAATATAAATTTTTGCTTATCCAAAACACACTGTTGTGTGTCCCCCGTCCCCCCCACCAAGCATTTTCCAGTATCTAGAACCAGAAGCTGAAATCTCTCCTATGCATCTCAGAGAAGAGTTTTTCAGAGCACCAGAACCTCATGGGTGATACTCAAACCAGATGGCTTGTCCCTGGAGAGTCAGTTCTCAGCTCCTCTTCCAGCCCATTTCTCAGAACCCCAAATCTTGTGTTAAGCCAAGCGCGGAAAACATCTCCACACTGCTCACTCCCTAAGCACAATGAACATGTTCAGGCCTTTGGATAGCAAGCTCCTGAGGCAGGGATTATGCTCTGTAGTATTACTGTTGTCATATTTTCCCTGTTGTAATGTTCCATGTACATTTATGTCATTTATAAAATACAGTTAACAGACATATTGGAATTCACAATGGCCCAAAGAAGGGAATAACAGAAGTAGAGTAACCATGTACTTTTGCTTCCTACAACTATGCTGGCTGTGGTGACCCACTCCTAACCAGCAGAGGAGTAGTGAAAATGAAACGCAATCCTGAATATTTAAAAAGTATGGCAAAGCTGTCCATAGTTCCCTCTCACTTAGTAGAGACTTCACAATGGGATTCAGTTTATCTTTGACTGAAGACATCGACCCCCTCTGTCCTCCCAGCACAACCTCACCTCCTTCCAGTGACTCCCAAGGCTTAGTACTGTTATGACCAGCTGGCTCATCCAGCCACCAAGAAAGCATCCAAACACAGTCATGCACAATAAGTTACTGAAAGGCTTGTACCAAGTCATTATCCTTCCCCAAGAAAGACCACTCTGACTTACACCTGCACTTCCCAAATATATTCACTACAGGACCAGCTGCCCCCTTGTTTCCAAGGTAAGGTATCAGTGGAATAAAGGCTGCTACTTTTTCAGTCAAGTTTCTAAATGATGTAAAATATGTATTTGATACTGTTCAATATTTCAATAGTGCTTACACATGCCCAGCCCAGTCTGGGATGATATTTTGTAGGCAACTGTCCTCCAATAAAGCCCTGGTTGTGTTTTTTTAACATTACAAATAGGTTTGTGCAAATAATGGATTCTGCTGTAGAGCAACTGAATAAAACTAAAATGAGCAAAAAGCGGCACATTCAGAGCAATCTGAGACAATATTTTCCAGTTTTCTTTGTTGAAACAAAACAAATCCCTTAAATTTTGTAGTGAGGCAAGTGCTTTGTTTCATTCAAAACGTTTCATTTTGGCCACTTGCAATGAAAAAAACCCCAAAACCAAAACCAAACAAAAAAACCCAAACCCACAAAGGAAATAAGAGGTTAGATTCACCACAGCTGCTGTCATTCCCTTTTTATCCACTAACCCAGTAATTAGGGCAGTGACCCAGGATGTGGGAGATCCATGTTCAATCCCTTCTCTGCCTGAAGGGATTTGAACCTCCATCCCTCATCTCTGAGGAGAGCGTTAGAGCTGCAGTGCTGGAGGGGGCCCTTCTCTGCTGTCTCCTTTCGGTTCAGTCCCTCCTGGACAGGTGCCTCGCATCGGTTGGACACCGTGTGGGGCTCGGGTGCCCCATCTCACCCAGGCACAGCCTGGCTCCCAGTGTCCAGCCTCACTCCTCTCCCTCTGCCCTGTGACTCAGCGAGGGCAGAGGTGCTGTGGACCGGGTGGAGGAGTTCCAGCAGCTTAGCAAACTCACACTACACCAACAATCTTAAAGCACATCCACAGTCGGATCACCGAGGAGATTCCAGGTAGAAGTATTGATCCTCCCAAGGCACAACGTGAGTCCTCCCTACCTAGATCTGTAAGTAATGCCAGGGCTTTTCCCCAACAAACAAGTAATATGCTAGGAAAGAAAAAGGAAAAAAGGGAAGGGAAGGGAGAAGGGAAAAGAAAAAAAAGAAAAAGTTCAGATAAATATATTTCTCTAAGCCTAAATCTCTTGCCACTTTTCTAACAACACTTTGTTACAATTTTTAATTACTCAAACCTAATCAATTTTTGTCTACTATTGCAAATTGCCAGTGATGTTAGGAAGGATTGATGTTAGAAGGGTTTCCTAATATTAACTGATTACATTCGTGTCACTTTTTTGGTATCTTTTAAGCATAATTATTTTCATAACTATCTTACTAACCCAGGAATTACTTGCATAATATTGAGTATAGAAATGAACATGTCAAATATTCAGCCTTATACATAGCTTTGCAGGGAAGCTTTGTACACATTAGTTCATATGCATTATTTTTGTATCACCAATGAGATCAGCTGAAGTCCTTTTTTTAATTAGGAACATTTGGCACCTCAATGATACATTTTTTTGCCATTTTTTAAATGATCATCATTTTGATGATGTTATTTTAAAAATATTTTCTACTATATATTGAAATAATGTGTTTGTTGTTTTTTTTTTCCTCTCTGTTGCTTCTAGAAGGTAATGACACTATTTGGCACTTTTTATGTGAAGCCTGATTACTGAGAAGTCCATCGTTTCTCAGCATTTGATAACCTTTTATTGGGGTTGACCTCTGGGGACTCTCCAAACAAGTGTCCACATGAAGTCACAGTTGGAGAAGGGGATTCACCCATCTAAATGTGAGAAGGACTCCTTTGTAATGAACATTAAAAAAGCCCTGCTACTTTCATCTTGCTTTAAAAGCCTCTAGCACAGCATATTTACAGAATAATAAAACAGGGCTTCAGGCCTTTTCTTCTCATACATCAGTAACAGAATTCTCATATCACACTTACATGCTCTGTAGACTATATAATTTATTGTATCTCGCTTCTCATAGCTAATAATCTCAAATACACTAAATAAAACAAATCTTCTGATGCTGTTCTCACACAAGAATTAAATAATGTCAGAAAACTGGCTGAGAATATCCCTGATGACTCCTGTCCCTTCCTTTCCCCATATGTTAACCAGTCTCACCCTGGCAGGCTGCTCAGGCAGCACATTTTTTGTTGCCTAGTACAAAGTATAATTCTGATTGTTACTATTTATTACCAAGAAGAATCTTCAAATGCAATGGATAGTACCAAAACTAAGACATTTTCCTTCTCAAAGAGCTAATATTCTAAAGAGACAGGAGGTGGGAGGAAGGAGCAGGGCATTTGCAAGCACTGTCATCACAGAGCTTATTGTGTGCACACATGAAGGGAAACCAGTGCTTCCAGAAGTAACTTTGTTTCTCCATTACACTGATTTTAGAAATGATAAAAGACTGTAAAGTTACTGGAGTTAGAAATTTAAACAGTTAATGAATGGCTGTTTCTGAGGAATAATATGAATCACAACCCATCGAGGTAATCTTAGACCATCATCTTAAAAGTAATAAACATCTGGGATTTTTATACATATCTAAGTCAGTGAGAAAATGCTACTGTAAATTCTCTGCAGTTCATGTGCATGTATGAATGAGTGTGTAAGTGTGTGTGTATATATACTCATTGTTTCATTTCATTTTTTGTATCAATCAAAAAATATAATAAATGGTACAGAAAATGTAACAGCCTTTCTTCTAGTGATATTTTTAATCTGAAATTGTGCAAGAGAGAGGGAAAAAAAAAAACAAGGGAAAAAACAGACCTTTTTATAATGAAGGTTCACAGCAATTGCAAATGCTGAATAAAGCCAGTGCAGCTCAGGTGCCCTTAAGCCTAGAGATGCAGCTCCAGCCTGCAGATGCCTGAAGCCTGTCATGGGAGGGTGCACACCCAGCTGCAGGCTCATCTTCACTAGTTTGCAAAACTAAAACCACCACAGACCTAAACCTGGTTCTCACGAGTTCTTGTTGGTAAGGAAAACCACAGGTGCTGAGGAGTCACGGCACAGATTTACCAGTGTCCTGCTGCCTGCCTGGCCCTGGCCCAGGAAGCACCAGGCTGCACCAGTGCTGCGTCGCAAGCTGCAGTCTCATAGATCCAGAAAGGAAGCAAAGCCCTGCTTGTCCTGCTCCCTTGCATCTCCACCAGTCAGCTCAAATGCAGTTTTGATGTGATTCAGGATCACAGACCAGGGGTCCAGCCACAGAATCATGGGTAAAGCATAAGTGTGATCCTGCTGGCATCCTGCTTTGAAGGGAAGTGTCAAACATTTACTCTTTCACTGGCTAGCAACAATCCCTGCAAAGAACTCCCCTAACCTCATATGGGTCACTCTTAATTCAGTCTCACATGGAGCACCAGGTGGTCGAAGTACATCATCCTGATCTTCTATAAGGTGTATTAGATGAACAAATGCTACATATGTAACAGTGACAAGTACTAATTTCAGTTGCATTCGTGATGGTTTCATTTCAAAGCTCAAGAATCCTCTCCAGCAGGCCTATTTTATGTTTTTACATGACCCAAGAGCCTCAGTGAGGAATTCCTGAGACACATTCACTTGTATCTGTTTACAAAAAGTTGCAGGCACATAAGGCCATGAACATTTCTTGCCCATATGCTCCATAAATTTTAATGTAAGGCTTATTGCAGAACACATTAAATGAGTTATAGTTGATCAGCTGTTGCTTTCCAGTTTTGCTCAGTATGTTGAAGACAGAGACCACACCTGCACTGGCCTGCTTGTTACAATAGCTATCCCAATGAAATTGTTAGATCCAGCATCTGAATTAGTGTATCTGCATTATCTCTTAATGATTCATCTACACTGATTATATACAAGTACTGTAAAGGACCTTGAGGCCTGGAAGTTATTTTATTGGACTGTTACAGAAAACAGATGTTTCCCCCTTAATTTTGATGACGTTTCAACACAGCCTGAGACAATCACAAATCCAATGCCCTGGAGACTGATAACCCACCACTGAGAATTTTCCATATTATCCTATTTTGCTCTCACAGTGAATATTTATACCATTGCCTGCCTCCAACCTCATGGACTATAAGGAAAAATTCTGAAAAGTGGTTCTCTAACAACTTTGTTTAAGATCAGCAGCAATAACATCCAGCATGATGAGTGACTTCAGAAATAATTATCTCAGTTGCAC
The DNA here is from genome assembly GCA_024611195.1 of Ceyx melanurus. Lineage (NCBI taxonomy): Eukaryota > Metazoa > Chordata > Aves > Coraciiformes > Alcedinidae > Ceyx > Ceyx melanurus. The sequence goes on along the minus strand of JANHGL010019405.1, from coordinate 29,563 downwards.
AGAGAAACAAGAAGTATCTCCATCGACTGAGATACACAGCTCAAAAATATTCAGTGTCAGCCCTCTCATTTACTCCAGATCACACAGAGTGGAAGTTAAATAGATAATCTGATTTCTCTCCTGATGCTACTTATTTCAGAGTATTCATTATGCTTGAAAAATCAACATATGAAATGAGTGAAATATAGGTTAAAGGGAAAATCACAACCTAAAATGAGGAAAACAAACTTGCATCCTGAGCAGCAGCAGCAGCACAGCCCCCCATTAAACGCCACCAGGTTCCACATTTGTTATAAAATAGTTCATTTCACAATCAGGATTTGGGACAAACAAGAGGAGTGCATACACAGTACCTTCTGCTCTGCGAGTATCACTAGTCTTGCAGGATTTCGAGTCCTTGTCTCCACTCTGCTTACTGTTGCCTCTCACACAGTTAGCTCTTAGGCCATTGATCCCATTTGACCAATTCCATTCCCAAAGTGTTCTTCATCATTAGAATGTCATCCGTGACCAAGACTTGTTGTCTTCAGGAATTCATATGATGAAAGATTTTGCTTCATCAGCCCAAGTTGGGCAGGGAACATCTTTTTTCCTTGTTTGTGCTGTGAACAAGCAAACAGAAGACACAAGTCAAATGTGTTTAGCTGGATTAAACCATTCTCAGTACTGAGCGTTCACAGCAGAGCTAAGAAGATCTTTCTAGAGAGCCCCAGCATTAGCTAACTTCTGCTTTACTGACATATTTGGGCATTCCTCTCTGTTCAGGTGAAATGTTATGATTTCTGCAACTCTAGTATCAAAGTTGCCTTTAAAGTGTGCCTTTTGTCCCTGTAGCTTGTTCTTTACACAGGTGAACAAGCCAAAATCCACCTACTTTCTGAAAAAAAAAGGCAAAACAAACAAACCCAAGACTTAACAATAATAAAATTAAAATTAATAATATTTAACTCATAGAAACTGTTTATAGAATATCCTGTTACTTGTTTACATCACAGAATAATTTTGACTAACAAAACTGTATGACCCAAATAGAGCCTTACAGAAAGAGGCAATGTTATGCCCATGAATGGAAAAGTTATGTCATAAAAGGAAAAAAAAAGCCATTTTTTCCAACATGGTACTATCAGAGGGAGGGAGATGTAAGGGGACAATTCCTATCAGAGCCAAGACAAGGGCTTAGAAGAAAATCAGTGAAGTGTCTGAGATCCATTCTCAGAGAAGTTGCTTTCCAGGAGGAGCACAAGATGGCTTGGGCTGGGACTTCAGAAGAAAGACGGTCTCTGAAGAGCAGTGAAAAGTAAATAAATCTGTTAATCTTTAAAGGACAGCAACACATACACAGAGGAACATTTAGTAGATGGCACAGGAAATTAGAAGAGGAAGCAAATAAATCACCACCATAAGTCACACACTGATGAGAAGAAACTAGTCAATTAGCAAAAAATACCCCAGAGTTAAAATATGGGCAAAAGGAAACTCAGTACCTTTTTAAAGGACTTAAAAGCAGACTACTCTGTCAAATAGAAACTATGGAGAAAGAAAGTCCATCTTACACATCCTATCCACTGCTGGGCCTCTGTAACTGCAGATGCTAGTTACACCTTCACCAACTTTCCTAAACAAGAGTGTAATGCTTCTCCACAGCCCACCCTGCCCAGCACATACCTCTCTCCCTGCACTTGTGAGCAATAAAAACACGTGCGGGAGATTTATTGGCACGTGTCCAAAAGATGCTGTATTTGGTTTTAATCTCATTTGAATGGCAGACTCCCACATGAGGTAAAATTAGGGCCATAATTCAAGCTTTTAGTTATGAGAAGACACTGTGCCTATGTTGAAGCAAATTTGGTGTGTCCCACCGGGTTCCGTGTCCCTCGCCGCGCTCCTGCGGCCGAGCCAGATGGCCAGAGCAGAAGCCTCTTGCAGGAACACATCCCTGTAGAGGAGGATGCCACACTGCTCTGAGTGACCAGCCTGTCACTGAATGCAACTCCGTCATGGTTTTTAAATCACATTAAAGCTTTCTTTTATTACATACCCTCTTGTGATTTTTTTTTTTTTCCTGGCTACATCCTAATTACCAGCCTTACTGCAGCACATGCAGGTTCCACAACTTATTCCTCCTCTCATTTTATGGGAAATAACTTACTTATCTTGCACAATCCTAATGAAAACACTGCAGCGAGATAACTCCCTCCTTTTTATCTTGCATTTCCCATTCTATAGCATAAGCTGTTTTTGTTTGCTTGGGAGAGAGACAACAGAATATTCACGTTAACATGCATTTTTAGAAACAGCTGATACATCTGTTTAGGCTCCCTGAAGTAGTTTAATCACTTTTGATATTTTCTTACATAATACCTGCCCTTGAAGTATCAATACATTTTTCCATGTCAGATGTCAGCTGCACCTGTCTTTCAAAGATAGTACATTTTCCATTTCTTATTCTCCACCTATTGACTTCTCAAATAGAGCATTTTAAAGGACATGTATTTTACTAACTTCTGATGACTTACATTTTTTTCTGGTACATTTATTTTAGCAGTAGGCACAATTCCTCTTTCTTACCCAATTAGTTCCCAGCACTACTGAAATCAGATATCACATGGACTTTACTGGAGAGCTTAATGATCATAAAAACATAAGGACTAGGATGTGGCTTTTTTAGCATGTCCAAAGAACCACTCCTGCTTTTGGCTTTGACATTCTTCATTTTCTAATTACAGCACTAATCATATCTAAACACCATGATGATTTCATACTGCCTTACTGTTTTCACAGCTTCCCTAATTGAGTAAGATAAAAATAATTTTGATTGTTAACCAAGGCAAAGTACGGACACAGTGAAAGACTAAGTTTATACTTACTTGACTTAGTTCTGGTACAGAACTGGAGGTGGACTCTTAAGCTGTGCAGGCAGCAGCCACCTCCGGGTAGGAAAGTGGTTCAGATCCGTAGGGTGAAGAGGGGTGAGAAATTTCACCTTCAAGTCTTGTAGAATTAACACAGACTTTTAACAAGGACCTTTCTAGACACAACTAACACTCTCCCAAGAGCAGGGGAAAGGGTCTGAAAGTTTATGCAGGTTCAAAAAAAAGTAAGGAAAGTGCTTAGATTGTCTCTGCTAAGAAATGAGCTCCCCACGACAGCGGCGAGTAGTGGTGCTGACTGCAGGCAGCATGTGCTGTCCATAGCTGGCAGCTGGGACTATGAAGCAGTTGAAGCTGAATACATCTGGTTCCATTTTCAGCAACTGCTATATTTTTATTGCAACCCCAAACTGGTGAGAGCTTTCTCTCTGGGCACAGCAGTAACAGCAACAGCAGAACAGATCTGCCAGCTTTAGTCAAATTCTCAGAGGCACAAAGCTGAAATAAAGCACCTAAATTCAGATTCAGCCTTGGCTGCTTGAGGATAGGGAGCTCTCACTGGCCACTCAGAGATCTCTGCGAGACCAGGACACTAGCTAAGAGCCTAGCACTAGATAGCCAGGATTGACATTTTCAGTCTGTTATAGGTAGGGAAGAAGTCTGAAACATGGAAGACAACAGCAAGATAAGCATCTACTGCTTCAAAAGAGAAAAAAAATGTGTCCACCGTAAATCTGTCTGTTACAGTAGCAGGTATCATACACATCTAGACTTTAGATACTCTTGCATAACATACCTACCTCTTTCCATTTCTGAGTTAACATGAAGAAAATGTAGTCCAGACCACCATACAACTTCCAGAACCCAGAATACAACGCGTGTTACAGCAGGAGCAACTGAAAAGCTTCTCTCTCTTCTCCCTGCCCTTCAGGAAATTCTGTGCCAGCTGCTGCATATTGCAGGAAATGACAGAACCCTGTAGGTTGATGATTTTGTTTGCTGCTGGCAGTGGGAAGGGTCTGCTCACATCCTCTTAGTACATTTCTGTATCTAAATCTGAAACCGCACTTTAATTTCCGAATAATTTCATGCTCTCTATTGCATTAATAATTTACTAGCAAATGGGTTGAGATTCTTATCTCCAGTATGTTTATATCAGTTTTCAATAGATATCCCTGTTTTGCCTTCACCAAAGCAGCTAGTCAATTACTCACAAAAATCATTCAAGCAAATGATCCATTGTCTAAGTACGTTGACAGTTTCAGAAAGGCAATCAGAAAAAAAAAAAAAAGAAAAAGAAAAAGGAAAAAAAAAGCCAGTAAACCACCTTTATGCAGACAAAACAGAAATATGGTACAAAATTTTCCCAGATGGGGTCATGCTACACAGGGCAACTCACAAGGTTAAGAGTTGATCTCCCAACAGCAGTCAATTCCAGAGCCCTGGGATGGTATCAAATGTATATTCATGTAACTTCTCTTCCAAAGTCACTCTAAAATGTAACATCTCATCTTCCCACCACCACTTCAGGTACAGACAGCTACTTATCCATACGAAATAAATGAGAAATCAGGTCATTAGATATGCTTTTAAGAATACTAAGCAGTACTCTGTTCACAGCAATATAGCTCATAGAAATTTCCCAAAAAAACTTCATCACTGGTAGCCAGTAGTAAAACAAAGACCAAAAGAACAAGAGAGATGAAAAAAAGAAAAAGCAGATGTAGATAGAAGAAAAAACTGAGGAAAGAAAAAACAAACCAAGCTAGAAATGAAGATAATGAAAATGGTCAGGTTAGCAACCCAGTGAGACATAGCTAAGTACTGTCCCCAGATGGGAACATGGGCCTGAGGGCAAAGAAAGGAGTTTGGGACCTTGGAAGAGCACTCACATTCTGGGTCAGGGTCTTTAGTCCTTTAGCACTCATGGTCAGTTGCAGTCAGAGAGCACTGGGTTTTATAGTGGAAGTTACCTTAATGGAAAGAGAATGTTATAGTAAGATCCCAAATAGTAGAGATTTTTTTGGAGGTAGTGAACTGCAATCACTACATGAACACAACCTGGAAAATTGATATTTCAGCACCAAATCTGCAGGCTGAGGCCATAGGTGGGAAGAACAGGTGATGTTCCTTCATGACTGGATCACATGCCTATGAATTTATATGCAGCACTTAGCACCAGTAAATGTACTCCAGCTGGCAAAGGGAATGGGTGCAGTTGAATTCAACACAAGAAACTGGATTTTAAACTTCCTTTCTCTGCTACTGCCTAGTTCTTTAACGGTTTGGGGTTAAAACTTGTTCCTTGGCTGTTCAGATCAAGATAATGTTTGCCCTAACCTCCTCTGTGACAGGAACACAAACACACCCCTGTGCACAGCAAATGCAGCCATCAGCCGGATTTCAAGGACTACAAAACAAGTGTCAACCCCAGGCTTATACTGTCTTCTCCTGTTTGCAGTTTCTGTTGCAACCTATGGGGTTTTTTTTTTGCAAAAATGTTTTTCCTAGCTTATTTATCCAAAGAAGGCTATTTTCTTCCTCCTGCTTTCACACAATTGTGTTGATTTGTTTGTTGTGTGTTGTTGGTTTGTGTTTTCTGTTTTGTTGATTTTTTGTTGTTTTTTTGTTGTTGTTTTGGGGGTTTTTTTGTTTTGTTTTTGTTGTTGTTTTGTTTTGGGTTTTTTTAATTTGTTTGTTTGTTCTCCAGGGAAGAGACAGATGGAAGAATTAGTTCTTGTCAGCAAGACTCATACCTGGGTGACACACACTTCCTTATTTGGTTAAAACACAGGTTAATGGCCTTAGCATGCATTCTGCTTTATCAGTTACTTCTTTTCTGAAACCATTTCAAAGAGCACAAAGAGATTCAGAGCTTCAGCATTTGTTGCTACAGTAGCAAGGGTGGATTTGTATGAGTTTCAGAGAGCTACAAACATGATTCACAGCTGCTGTAGCTTAATAAATACATAATCAAATGTTTAAACTGCTCTTTCCAGTTTCCAATAACCAGGGGTTTTTTTTCAAGTGTTAGACTATACTCAGGAATACTTGCTATAAACAGCAGCTAAACATGTTTCACGTTGCAGGTTTCTGACACAAAAACAGGTATTGTCATCACTTGGTATGTAAACCTCAGACCTTAGGAGTTAACAAGTGTACTTTTTAAGTGAACATATAGGAGAGGAAGACAAACTGTTGTGATTGATATATAGTACAAGCACTTTGGAAGCTTTGAGAAGGCTCCAATGTTTTTACTCTTACTGACCAGTAAGAGCTGTAATTTTGAGGTCTCTGAGTTCACTGTTCCCTGGAGCTACCTTCACTTGCTAAGGCAGCCAGAATCACTTCCCTGAAGAGACAGTGCTGCAGCTATTTGGACGACAAGGTTTTCTATCTGATGCACTTACGAATAAGTTTTATAAAAAGGCTGTTAGCTGACATTCAAATTTTATTTGGGGAATAGGGCACCAAACCTTGTTTTGACTTTAAAAATAGTTATCAGCCTCTAGTGCAACCAGAAATGAGATCAAGCAGTACCAGAGCATCAACCCTAGCAAGACAGTGTAGGAGGAACCCCCACTCCAGCCCTTGTTTAAAAAAATCCCCAACCCACCACCAACCAACCCCAACAGTCTTTTATGCTAAGTCTGATCAACCTGTGCCTTTTTGTCCTTATTGCAGCCCTGTGAACGGTTGTGACAATGAATCCTCCCATGCTGCAGAGGGAGACTGTGGAGAATTGCAGAGCATCAGGTACACAGGGTTTTTCCACAGTATTCTGGGTCCAGGTATGTGTAGGAGCCACTGCACAGCTAGTGCTGCAAGAAAAGAACTGCTTCAAACTGGGAAAAGCAGCACCAGCAAAACTAGATCATGCAGAGCAAGAAGGGGCAGGATACACACAGGTGAGATCCTTTGGTATTCGCAATTCAGCTTCAGATTTGGCCTTCTGGTTAGTGCTGGTCCCTCCACCACCAGTCCTCATCCTTGGTCTCCCAACACTGGAATGTAAACACTCCCTTTCCCTGCCTCACCTCCGAGTTTTCAGAGGGCTGCCTCCAGCAGATCTGCCCTCTGTGCCTCGCCATGCAGCCCCGCAGAAGTGCCTGCTGTACGCAGCACGTGCCCTGCAGCCCACTGCCAACGGCAAGAACACCAAGAAGCCTGTGGTGTTAAAAAGGAACATTTTATTGCAAGAGATTACATATCTGGCTCTATGGCCAAATGTTTCCATTACATCAAAATTTCTACCCATGTATCAAGGGAACAGCACCTACAAAGCATGATGGGTTGAAATATCTGAAATTATAATGCAGTCAGCTCTTTAAAGTACTACCCTAAAAAGATTTAAAAAAAAAATTCAAAAGTATATAAACCAATTTTTATTTTAATATGAAACAGGTGTTTTCAGTATCCAGGTCATTAGCTACTGTGATAAAAAGTGTAAAAGTCTGTTAACCATAATGCTCAGCTAAACAGGCTTTGTTCACAGCCCTTACCACTGCAGTAAAAGCACATATTTGTTATTCACTGTTATTTTTCCACATGTGTTCAGCCAACATGTATCTTCTGTAGGTTTTCAGAATCAGGTAGATTTAATGAATAACCCCTCTATAAAGCACTACTGACATTTAGGAAATCTAGAACCACAACTGGCCCAGAAAAAGCACTGTAGCCAAATAGCTGTGCAGGAATAATTCTCCCCTTCTCAGCCCCATGACACTGACTTTTTTTAACTCTGAATGGATGCAGCACATTGTTGAGCCTCAATTCATGTCTCATGTTTCTCCTGTGATCCACTTACCTCCAAGACCTTGGTGATTTCCCTGAGCGTGGCTGAAAAGGTAGGATTTTGAACAGGCACATAGCTCAAAATACAAAATGTCTGGCCCAAGACCTAAAGCCCAACTGCTGCAATCTCCACCTTTGCCACATTCTGTGCTTGGTTTCCTTCCCCAAGGGCTAGTGTTAGCTATTGGCTGGCCTGTGCTGCTGCTTCCATCGAGAAGGGTCAGCAGCTAACTTCCCAACACCATGGGCTGGCTAAGGTGAGAACTGAGGAAGCACAAGTCAGATCAGCTGGACTGCCTTGGCTTGTGGGAGCAGCCCACCCAATATAATTCACAATCCTTATGGAGTGCTGTATGGCAGACAGGAGTTAAACACCATGGGATCTGTGAGCCAACATTTGTTATCCACTCACCTCCATCTCCCCCTTTTCCATGCACACAGCCTGAACACACTACTACTTGGCAGCACCTACCCCAGGCACTTTAAAATCACTTTTCAAAGGTCGTGCAGAAACCTCTTTTCAAGAGGCAAACGGAGTTTTCATTTTTGAAGACAATTTGGAAATATCACTGGGACTAGGGGATGTAGACAACCATCTGACACAACATGACCGGGGCTGGTCTGCTACCATTTCTCAGGCTCCTCCAACATTCTGAAAACTCCTTTGTAACTTTCCAGAGGCTGCTACTTAAGTCACCTTTACCAGAAAACAGGGTAACTTCAAAAACATGTAAGATTGAGATAAGGACCCAGAAATCAACCAAACCAAAATCACTACAGCACTGCAGCTTCACCTCGGAGCAACCAGGCCAACGTGACCAGATCAACTCGTGTTTGGACACGCAGTACTGGAAGTCCAGCTCTTAGGCACAGACAGCCACAGAGCCTCTCAAGCCACACAGCTCAAAGCATGAGATTCACATAATAAAGTGACTAATTGAATTAATTGTCTACCAGGTTGTTTAGAATCTCTCTAACTCTGGAAAGTGGGGTTTATAACTCCTTGTAGGAAAGAACAGATGATCTGTACTTCCAAAGAACAGAAACCAAGAAACCAAACAGCACCAACTTGAGGCCTAGAAGCTAAAGAAAGCTTAAGGGTACTCAGTCATTTTATTACTATAAGAAAATTCAGTCCCTATTAACCATATATGCAAGTAATTCAATAATCAGAAGAGTTCTAGAACTTTCCATATATATATATATTTAATTTTTTTTTTTCAAACTATATTGCCAAGGACTTGACACAGACAGGGTACTCAGCTCCAGTGCAGCCGCTTGGAAAGAGCAGCACTGAAATCTGCTGCTCCTCATCTAAAGAATCTAATTTCAAAAACTCATCAGGCCTGGAGCTCCCTACTCCTCAGACACAACCTGGCATTTTAGCATTACACAAAGCAGCTTGGTATTGGGGTTTAATGAATAGAAATACCTAGGGGTTTTCTTTAATTATATTTTCTACTGCTAAATTCCACATGGTATGGCTTTGCCTTACAAGCATTCTTAACAATATCAGATAAATATCATTTGCACTTAATTGATTTTTTTCATCTGTTAAACAGCCACAAAATATGGTGCTGTCACAAGCACCTTTTTTGGTGAGAAGGGTAAACAAGTACTCTATTAAAGCATTATAAACATTCAAGGTGATTTGATCATTTCCCTCTATTCTGCTACAACACATTGCTGAGAATCTTAAACCTCCACAGCGTATAACAAATCCAATCACCCACAAATTTAGAAACTCATTACTCTGCAATATACCTCAACATTCCTGTGATCTTTCCTAAAATCTCAAAAGTTTTTTCTTTAATTGTACTGATGTAGATTTTTTCCAGTTAAAAAAGGAAGTCAATGTTGACAATAAAGCTCCAGTTATCTGTAGCAACTTGTATAGTAAAACACCCAACAGCACTAAATTAATCATGCCCTTGAGAGACCAGGAGAGCCTCTTCTGGGGCCTGTCCTCGGGGCTGTGCAGCTGTAGCCCAGCTGTGCTCAGCACACAGGGAGCCTGGTGCATTTACCCTGGACTGGCACGTTCAGGAAGACAGGACAGTTACTCTCATTTTCCACCAATCAGATGTAATGCGTCTGTGAACAAGTCAGTTTATTGCAAGTAAATGTACTTTTACTTAAGATCATGAGAAAATTCTCATCTCAAGCAAGACAAATCAGTTTCACAAACTTAATTCACACAATGCAAATAAATGCTTCACATTATAGACATTTAGATTTTCTTTAAACCTTTTTATTTAGAGATTTTTCTGGTAAGGAGATATACCATAGGAAAGCAATTTCACTGGCAGTGAGGTATGTATATACTCTACCAAAATACTCCTCTTGTTTTAACTGCTTTTAACTTTATTTACATATAAAGAAAATATCAATGCATATCCTTGGCTTAACTACAGTATCTGTTACCCTATATGAGCAAAAAAGAAATGTTACTTGCATACAAAATTGGTTTGTAGAGGAATCTGATTTGATTTAAACAAAAGTCGTGTTCTGAAGACAGTTTAAATGAACAAACACAATTTATCATGACCAAGACACCTGCACCATATTTCCATCCTCACAGCACATTTATTTCAGTATTTCTGTAAGTAGGTCCTTAGCATGAGCATAGTGTTACAGTTTTCATACATATAATCACATCCAAAACAAGCTCTAAAATTTAAGTTGTAAACATTCTCTTCATATGTAGAAACATTTCAATCTGTGTTCGAATCTTCTAAAATGATCAATCTTTTAAACAGAATTATAAATGAAAAGTCTACTCTAACCGTGTAGTGAGCAATGCTTATTAGTACATTTCTACAGTGTTAAATAAAATAGTAGAGAGGCAAACTTCTGTAAGCAAGTCAGACTTTAAGTAAATCATCATAAAGAAACAAACTTGTTAACAAAAAGATGCTTTGTAATAAAGAAAGTTGGATTGAATCTACTATGATACAAAAACATAAGGGTAAATACGATCTTTGTTGACAAGTAGGAGGTAGCATGGATGCACCACTTTATTGTCAGTGAGAAATGCAACTGAAGTAAAGAATATTTCCTTACCACAAATTTCCAGTATTATGTACATATTTCTCTTAGAAATTTGTTTAAACAAGTTTCCCTCCACTTTTTAGTACAAAAAGCCTCATGTGATTTAAAAAAAACACTTACACACCTAGATAGAATAGTACTAATTGCCCTATTTGAATGAAACAGTCTCTTGAACTATGAAGTACATGATATTTAATGCCCTAAGTTGAGTAAATTGTATTAGCAGTTCCTGATATTATACAAAACACTACATACATACAAACAAAATATAATAATATCTTATTTTACTATGTAATTCTTTTTGGAATAAACAGAGCCTTGTTTGGGTAACACTGAAGAGAACGTGGTTTCTTTTGTTTTATTAAAATCTGTCTTTTAAGTACCCATGTGCAACAATTTAAAAAATGGCTGCCATACATGTAATGGTCTTGTACTGATAGTGAACACAGTAACTGACAAAAACATAATAAACCTTAAAAACACATCTTCCACCCTATATAAAATATAAAGACTACTTACTGTAACTGTTAAGTATTCAATTTGTTTTGATGTTACTGTAATCCACTTCCTCTATTTTTGTCTTTAGCATTTATAAACATAATTTAGTGTAGCAATTTATTTAAAAAAGACAAAGTATTTCAAATTTACACCCAATTAAAATTGAAAACGTTTCCTTGTTCTATGATGCTGCTTCTGCCATCAGTAAAGAAAATGAAGTTTCAGTAATTGAAGCAGGCTTTTTGAGTAGTGATGTGACTTCAACCATGCCAGCTCCAGTCCGTGGAAGATTTGCGTTGACAATGTGTCGCTGCAAGTGCTTTATCCAGTCTTCTTGAACAGACAAAGGTCCTCGAAAGACCAGACCACAAAACCTACACAAATAGTAAGATTATTTAATCAAGATATATCCAGCTCTACTGAAAAAAGTTATAAAATGAAGAAATTTTATAGTGGAAAGTCTTAATTTTCTTCAAGTTTGTTTCTACACATTGCAGCTGAAACTTGAGTTAATTTATATCAGCTCTGAGCACCAACCCCCCCTGCAGTGCATACATCTCACACTCTTAGATTTTTAATGCTAGCAGTAGCAGTCTGTTGTTCTTAGGTAAGGTTGCTTTTAGCTAGAGAAAATGTTGGCAAACTAACACCCAGGTGTGACCGATTCAAAACCTCTTGTTCAAATTAATGACAACAGGCAACTGCTTCCCTTTCTTACTCTAATTACAAACACATTTACAAGATATAAGCTTAAATCTTCTTATGACCACAAGTAAGCACTCTCTTAAGTATGTGTTATTTCAATTAAAATAATCTTAAGTACCTGCATCTGAGTATGTAAACTTCATCAGCACTATGAGGTAATGGCAGCATTTTTTTCTTGCTTCCAGATCTTGACCTTGACTTCTTTTGCTTACAGTCTAAAGCTAAGAAGAGAGAAATTGCCATATGTGAAAGTGATACTTCAATGAGTGTTAACCAGACATATTTAGTAAACAACCCCTATAGCAGTAGTGAAAAACATCTACTTCCTTGTGATTCTACATTTAATTGTAATGTAAATCCAAGACAATTACAGCGTGCTCTACGAAACTTACAGGCAAAAGACACAAAGCTGGTTTTTTTTGTTTGTTTAGCACAGTGCTTGCTCTTTAAAAGACTAGATAATTGACATTCAGCATTAAACTGTTGTTACAGTATCATCAAGCACCTACTAACCTATTGCACAATTATACAGAAGCAAAGCACCATTGGAAATTTCCTTTCATGCATAATATAGTCAGAATCTTGGAACTTGTTCTGCAGCTCTATCATCTTAAGACCACTCTTGTTCAAACAAGTTGCAACTTCATAAAAGTTGTAGCTTTCAGCTAATACAATCAAGAATTTCTAGTTTGAATAAAACACCTGCCATATTATTTTTTTCCCCAACATAAAGCAAAAGTTTGTCCTTTTAAGAATTTCAAACAACACGTCCCCCTCACTCCTGTCTGAATTCTAATGCATCTTACAAAGTTTATGTATTAATCCTTGGCAGTGGGAGCTGGTGTTATGACAATCAACAGGGATGGCAAGGCCACTTTTATAATTCAGTCCAAACATTTGAAGCTATGTATGAAAATAATGCGTGTGAACAAAAAAAAAGCATAGCAAATGAATTCACTTAGCACCAACGTTTGTACCTCTCATGAACAAGCATAATAGAAATATGTAACAAAACCTGGAGAAGAAGCCAAAGTTGGGAGATGAGATTAAATTGAGTTGTTATTGTTATGATGAAAACAGGTGACAGAGCTCAAGGAAAAAGTCTGGGACTGCTTGAACTGAAAATTGTATCTAGCTACACTTTATTCCAAAACACAAGACATTGACACTAAAACCCCACCGAAACCTGAAAGACAAACAGAGGTATTCTGGATACCAAAAAGGCACAATGCTAGGCTACTGAAGCAGCTTTAACAGTAGAAATAAAATTAAAAAAAAAAAGAAAAAGGTTACACTTGTCTAAATTTTGCCTCCTGTAATATAAACCAGAAGAATAAACCTCTTAGTATTCCTAAGTGCAAGACATCATCTGGAGAGGTAAAACGATCTGATTTAAAGAACACAATCTTGATTGCATCTTTCATTTTCCTGAAGTCCAACCGAGCACCTCTCAAGCTTTTACCCTGCAACTTTTAACTTGAGATACACCAGATATTCCCCAGTTCCATTCCCAGATTTAAAGATTCCTACAGTATCTAGAAAAACGATAATAATTTTTTTGAGGTTTGAAGGTACCAGAGAACTAATCAAACAAGTAGAAAGCAGATACCAACCTAAAGGGACTTACTTCAGACCCTGTGTCAAGCCATCATGAGGAAGATGAGGCTCAACAGCATTTTTTTTCTGATAGCAACAATGAAAGCTGTCTGAATATAAGGGCAGTAAACCCATGGTGGCACATGAGAGACAGAAATAGCCAAGACAATTTCTGGAAAAGTGAATAGGTAAGGGGTTCTTAAAACTTTATGCTCTCATCAAAAGCATCTTCTTCACATAATTAGGAAGAAACCAGCTAACTATCTTCCCGGGCATAGGAACTACCAAGTAGTTTAAGTATTTTACATACCATAACATCAGAAACATTGCCAGAAATGTAAGGAAATACTGAAACCCAGACCCCATTCTCTGAAGAGAACTATTTGCATGATGGCCAACTTATATGAGGCAGTTATTACAGGAAAAGCTTTGCCATTGCTGATTTTGCAGAGTATCTCAAAAGTCAGTATTATCTGAATGCAAGTACATCCATGGGTTGCATGTGATGTAAGTAGATGTCAGTTGATATGACGAAAAAAATTCAAGAACAGTAAACAGCAGGCTCCTAGAGAAGCCTACATGCATTTTAAAGAAATGGTTTGTTTTCTTCATATTGGCAAACTAAAGACATTAATTCCCATCAAGAAATTTGATTCTACTCATGTACATCCTAAGCATTTCAGAGAGCTTCCACTTTCCCACTAAACCTGAATTGCAAAACAAAACCCCCAGAAAATATCACAGTAAAAGACATTGAGAAAAAAAAAAAAGAGATAACTCAGTGCATTCTCAGAGTAACTTAGCTAAGACTGGAAGTAGATATGCCCAAGAATGAAGCTGTTAAAGACAGAAAATACTAAGAATAATAAATTCATGTTCTTCAAGGGATATTTTTTTCTTTCTTTTGTCTTTTGACCTAGTGAACATATTTCATCACATTTTAGGGGGGGCACAAAACAGCAGAAATACAGTTTGAAGTTACTTCAATGAGGCAGGAAAACAAGTGGAAAAAGAGTAGCATCTTGGTAAAGTTGACTGAAAACCGTAATTCCAACACCAGAGACATGTACCAATAAGTGTCACATTAACTTAATTTTTATCTATCCAGAGAGTAACAAATTGAAATAGTAAATACACAAACGTAAGTACTCTATCGAGAATGATGCTTACAATTGCTGGCAAGCAAGTCACACCACTGCCTTACTACTAAGAAAGTGTAGCCATGTTCTGAACAAAACTCAGTTATTGTTCTTCCAAGTGCCTAAACATGAGCTCCTCAGAAGGCATGTTTTTAGCAGACCAAGGATGATTTCACCTGCATGGAAGCTGCAGCAAATTGCCAGCGAGAGGCAGGAGGTACCTACCATTAACTTCTACTTTGTGGCTATCAGCTCCCAAACTCTCATCCTTCATTCTCCATAAAGGCCCAATTCTTTCTGGAAGAAGCCTCCTTCCTTCAAGTTTGGCCACCTGATGTTTCCTGGTTGCTTTTCCAAATACTTTTTTTTTAAGCAACCAGTTATAGCACTTCATCAAACTACTAGTACAGCACAACAAGGAAACACCACATTTAAAACAACTGTCAATCAAACTTCAGAGAAATCTTCTTGAGGTACTGAGGTTCAAGGTCAGAAAACTTTTTAGAAAAACAGATGCTAGTTAAAACGGCTGTTTGTAAAAACCTTCTGTACCTCTGTGGCCACTCATCAAGAAAGACTGCAAGAAGATGGAGATAGGAGGCTAAAATGAGCATACCTATGACAACATGAATTAGAAAATTCACTATTAGTGGTCTCTCATGCCATGACATTTGTTCTGAGGTTCAAAACTGAAGTACTTCTATATTAAATTACACATTCCTTGATGTCCCTCAACATGGAATACTCCTAATTTCTGAATGCTTCTAATTTCCTTCTAATTACTGAAGCTAGGTCTTTATTCAAACTTTTTTTTTGGTATTAGAGTATGTAAGCTAACATGAGTTAAACCATTTATACATGCAATTAATCTAATTAACCATTTAAAAACGCTGACAATAATTAAGAAGTAGAAAAGAAAATATCATAGAATCGTACAATGGTAGGTGTTGGAAGGGACCTCTGGAATCAAGTCAAACCCCCCTGCCATAGCAGGACCACCTAGGTGAAAATAATGAATTCTCTTTCTTGCATTCACTAATTTTCCAAACTCAATCACTTGGTATCTATCCTTATCATGACTGCACAGTAAAACGCACTAAAGAAACCCCTTCGGTAATTTGTTCTCTGAAGGATTTTATAGGATACAAAAATCAACTTATCATGCTTATTGATCAAATATAACTGTAAGAGCACAGAAAGAAGACACACAAAGCCAGCAGAGCTCAGATTTCTGCTGTAGCTCCAAGTGCTTCCATCGTAAACCCCCAAATGACAATTCTGAGAAAGAATATTAGGAGCTCTTCGGAAGCGTAGTGGGTGCATGAGCTACACCTCAGTCATACTGTTGGTTCAAAGGCCAGGCTCCTTGCTCTGTTTTTTACTGTTCTTTCCCAAGGTTCTGAAAAAGCAGTCTTCATCTACAGAAGGGAAGACTATAGAAAAGAGTGGTGATTCCCAGAGGATGCCACCTGGTAAGAAGAGACCAAGTATGTGAAAAAGAGCCAACAAACAGAAGATGTGAAAAGCCAGGGTGCAGGGCAGTATCAAGAGGGCAGTGAGAGAAGAGAGGCCTAGAGAGAAGAAAAAGAAGGAAACTGGATATACAACTGTACCAAGAAGAGTGAAATATATTTTGAAGATTTTAAGTAGGCCTGTTCAATGCTCTAAAGATAATCAGAAGAAAGAAGCAAGTTTGGCACATGCTCTGAGAAACACTAATGTGCTTCGATTCATCGAAACAGGTACAGAAAGAAATCAGCATCTACTCAGGATGAATGATTATATCATTACATTGTTCTAAATAACCTTCCAGTCAGACATTTGAAGACCATCACACAGGCACTAATACATAAAACAAGTAAGTAACTATCCAAAAGAACCCAGACAGACGATTCCAGCTATACAGTGGATCCATCCATATTGTGTAACTAGAGGCACAAATTAAGTTTAATAAAACACTAACCTTGAACACCAACAGAAAGTTTCACTTCTAGGATGTTTTTATCAAGTTCATTCTCAAAAAATGCCATTATGCTTAACTACGTCCATTGTACTGCTAAAAATGTAAAATTGCTTTTGAAAAGAAAAAAAAAAATAGGGCAAGATTCAACTAAATGTAACCAGATTACTGACTCTGAAGAAGCAGGGCATCTGCTAGAAAAGCAGTATGATAATAGTGTCAAAAACATATGCAGACAAACTGAAAAACTGAGCACAACACCAGTACGCAGGCTTATGTAGCACTAGGAAAGGTCTCACTTGGGTGGCATGCAGTGATTACTGTAGCTCTTACTAACCAGTCATGTCTAGACAGCTCCCATAACCATTGCCAATAAAAGTTACAGCAGCCATGCTTACACACAATTATTTAATTACAGCAAGAAACCAAGAGAAACATTTAACCAGCATGATTACTTCCCCATAGTTATGATTGCTTTAGAGGACTTAAAAGAGACTTCTGAAAACAGAAGGAGGAACCTGTATAAATGTACCTCATGGCCTCCATACAGAATCCAGGCTGAGGCCAAACTCAGAAGACATCTCGAAATTGCTCACAAGTGCAACCATTTTTCAGTAGAAAAAATTAGATGTCTCCAAGAACGACACTCACAGTAATAATGAGAACTAGCATGTGCTAGTGAAATCTTGCATTAAAATAATGCTCTTCACAAAGCTTCAAGTGGAGTATCAAATAAACCCACTGTTTAAAAGCACAGTTAATGGCCTACAAGCCTTGCAATTGTGCAAATGAAAAGTCAATGAGCAAAGTTTACAAACTTTGCAGAATTACAAGATTTTTAACAGGAATAATTAAGTTACATGACCAATATATAGTTTTTATTAATGTTAGAGCCAGAACTTAAGCCTAAGTCACTGGTTTCAGTGAAAGACCTTTATCCCCATGGTACAGGCTATTTGTCTGGCTCAAGGCCAGCTTCTGAAATCAAAAGACTCTTTTTTAAAAGTTTTGTTTCAAACCTTGTTTACAAGGCTTTGCTTCTCACCTCATTTTGTTTCTAACCTAATTTTAAACAAACCTCTAGGTCCAGTGATACAAGACTCAGAAGTTTTCTTTCAGTTCTTTGTAAGAAAGAACAACTGCTTTGATGAGCACGCTACTATTTCTCTAGCAAAATACATTTCTTAAAGAAAACAAACAAAAATCCCTTTAAGCACTTTAACAAGCTACCTTCACTTTTCCCATTTAGCAAACGGGAAGCTGAGGCACAAGGAGCTTGTCCGGGATCCAATCTTTGTGTTCTATCTTGTTTGCCACAGTATCTCCTCCATTGAATTACTGTTAAGATTTCAATGTGCAATTTAAATATACATATATTGAAAAATATTTCACCAGTAGGTATATAAACAAAGTAACTTACCACAGAGCTAATATCAAATCACAGCAGTGGTAAAGGAAGTCCACTATCATCATCTTTCTACTGAGTAAATATGAAGACTTTCAGAATCACTAACTAAAGGCATATATTCCTACACATTGAACATTACTGCTGAGTTCCTTCTAAATCTACTTTGTTACAGTGTCAACATAGTATTACATATGACCTGGCAGCCACAGGCCCAGTTTGTAAAAAATATTTCTTTTAGCATTCTGCAGAGAAAGCCTGAAACTCAGTTTGTCATTCTTACTGTAACAAATTACATCTGCAGATTAAAAATAATTTTTTAAAAAAGAAAAAAAAAGGAAAAAAAAAGGGCATTTTTGCAAAGCATTATGTACAAGTCCATGGTTGTTGATACAGAAAACTGATGGTTGCCTTTCTTAATTACTGAATATTTCAGATTTCCTATCTCCAAATTTTCCTCATTATATTCCATCTCTGCTCTCAATTTGCTCTTGATCACATAAAAACCCACTAATCTCAACAATAATCCAAGTAAACTCAAATTGCCTAGAGCCAAGCAAACTGCAGGTCTCTGGAAATGAGTCAAAATAGAAAATATTAGAGGAATTTCAAAATGAAGTGGTTTTGTTTTTTAATAAAAATAATTAATAGCAGTGCTAAATGTTGCACTACATTCACTCCACAACAGACCAGATAGTTTTTGGGTTGAGCCAAACAAGAAATAAAACCAACTGCATACAGTATGTTGTTAGAAACACACCAATTGTAAAATTACTTATTTTTACCTACAGTATTCTTGGCAATTACATGTACTGGAATGTAAAAAATTACTTGTTGGTTTGTTGTGAGTTTTTTTTTCCCTCCCCTCATTTTTGAGGTACTTTGAAACACTTCATTAGAAGGTCAACTAGCTGGTTTGGAAGTTGCGATATTGGAGGAGAATGAATTAAGCAACCATCTCTTAGTTCTGCTTACATACCTTAAGTGTTGGATCCAAAATAAATAAGAATGAAAATCAGACATGAGAGTGGACAACAGCAACATATCTTTTCTTACAGGTTGCTGAAGTTTTATGGCAAATAAATTGTTTACCAGCAGAAGCTTCAAAATTATTTTGAATTAACATATGCTTTTGTCCAGTCTGATGAGGAAATGTATCATAGACAGACTTGCTTTTACATCTGTAACAAAACATACCTGTCCCAGTCAAAAGTCCAGCACTCTTCTTTCGTGCATAAGCGCGTAAGTGGTTGGACAGGCTAACAGCACTTGTAAACGTCGTATTGCAATGCACACACGTTCTAAGCTTCACAGGCATACCTATCATTCAAAAGAAAACTATAATCCAGTTCTCTCTTCAAAAAATGAAATTCTCAAAGCGTTGTAAAAAGTTTTCTGCAATAAAGATGGTTTCAAATATATTCACTGCATTGACGCAATTGTTTAGTATATTAGAAGGATCCAAGTTAACCGTTATTAGTTTTCCATGTAGTGCTTTAAGCCAAACCATGTTATTTGAAAAAGAACAGGAAAGAGGCAACTTGAGCCCATTAGGCTACTCTGCATTTATTACCTACTATCAAGTTTCTACAGATCTCCACGTTATGAAGCTCTAATCCCAAAATACAATCCTGCAATTTGGATAGCACAATTCTGTTGAGAAACTTCAGAGCTTGCAGCATTTCCAATAAAGAGATTTTTAAAAGTCTAGTTGAAGTGGTAATTAAAAGTGTTTTACCCCTAAGACTTAAGAGCTCAATACTAAATTAGGCTGCTGTTGAAGGCTCAGAGAAAAAGGTGGTAAAACACACCACTGAACAGCTGTTAAGACAAAGCATTTTGTTCAGTGCATTTTCTGTTTGTTACTTTAGATGCTCAATTGATAATGGAAGTTAATGATTTAAAGTTTTTTTGCTAAAATCTTTGTGCTAAATAGATGATCAACAAAACACCGTGCTATTTATCACAGGAAAACAGTGAAACAATACTGAACTCCTCACTTACCAGACAAATAAATCATTAGAACTTATCCCCTGATCAACTTCACTGTAATATTCCTCCCTTCATTTTACCAAAGATACATTGTTTTGGTCAACTAATATTTTAAGTTCTCTACTAATAAATTATTAGAAGAATAAATAAAATCTACAACTATTCAGCTGGAAAGCCTCTGCTTGCAGGGAAGAGAGAATCCTATTCTACAGCAGCCCACAAAAGACATGCTGTTTTTTCAGGCAAGTTACAGAAGAACCACCCCTGGTTTGTAAAAACCTATTTAAAAACTAAAACCAGAATTAGAAATATTTGCCTTTTTAGGAAAAACAGAGAAGAATTTCAACTTGATGTTAAATATTTTCTTATTAACTCAACTGGCACAGTGCGTTAGTTGTAAAATTCTGTTACCTCAGCCACAGACAGTTATAGGGCCCCGTTCATAATGTTAGTACTATGCAAGCATGTTTGGTTTTCACCTGGTTGTTCAGCACAACCAAACAGGAGCTACCTACTGTTCAGCAGTAAATATTAAACAGAAAGCAATACACAGTGTCAGGTTTGGCAAGCTATTCCTTCAGCATTGGTTTTCAAATCATTAAGCCTGTCAAAGATATTCTTCCTTGATTAAGCAATCTCCTGTCTTAAAGGACAAACACAGACTTCCAGAAGACATTAAATGCAATTCTGTTCCACCTATACTAAGTCATTTTAGAAAGTCACCTTTGTTAAGAAATTGACTGCCACACTTCTGTAGTCCCCTAGAAAAAAAACCAACCAACTCCTGATCGCATTGGATCGTTGTTATTTGTTTAAAGGAAGACAAGAATATAGGTGAAAAAGTACTAGGCACTGCCAGTTTTACTAACCTGCACTGGATGGTAACAAAAAAAACCCAAACCAAACAAACAACAGAAGCAAAAGAAGTCAGGGGTATAGAATTAAGATCCTGCTCCTCAGTGTAAAAGAATCCTGCAGCATTATAAGGTGGTGTCCAAACAAGAAACAGGCAAATGCAAGCCCTACATACACATTAAAAGGATGTTGTAAGAATTCCCCAAGACTAGAAATAACTCTTATGTCACAAGTAGGTTTAAAAGCATTACTCTAAAAACCTGCACTATTAGTATACAGAGTTATCTAGGAAGTTATTTAGAATTGTTTCATTAGCAAAATTCTCAGTGGAGGGCCAATCTCTGTCCATTATTGATCAAGGGCTGTGCATTAGAAATCTGCTGGCTAAAACTGTATTCCAACAAAGTTTGAACAGTACAGGTTATCCTTCAGGATAGGCAGGCCCTAAGCAAGCATCAGTTTCTCACAGCAGCCACAATTTTGAAACAAACAAGAATTTATCTTTGTTGTAAGAGTATGTTTGCCTAAAACCATCAAAATTAGTTGACATTGATTCACCAATTTGGAATATTATGCATTTATAATGGTATCAACAGTTCTGTTAGTTTGAACAAATGCTGCTTTGCATAAACCTCAAAAGACTGAAAAGAAGCAGTTCCCAAACCAGCTGTTTTAATGCCCAGAAACAGGGATAACAAGCCCAAACATCTCAGAACTGTGAGTCTACCAAACATGCATGAACACTTCAACTTGTTATTGCAGAATGTGTCTTCTTCCTTACTGAGGCTTATTTTGTGTCCACTTTGAATTTGCATGCCCAGCCATATGCAGAACAGGAACTACGTTCCATGCAAAAACCCCTCAGTGCTGCTGAGGGTTTTGTTCACTTTATGAAAAACATGTCACAAAAATTTGCTGTGCTATCTCTCGCAGTAAGTGTCCCCTGGAAATGAAACAAGAATTAAGCAAACAGAATACCAAATAAAATACTCTGTACTTGTACATTTACTACAAAATAAAGGATTCTTTGGAAGTGTTGTCAAGACAGCTAGAAACATCTTCTTACCTGACTGCATAGTCAAGTCCATTTTTTGTGGCTGATACATCAATGGACTGTCTTCATTTAATGGAAGAACACATTTCTGAACAAACCTCTTTCTTGCGGTTTGATTATGAATCTTTTGAGGAGAAATATCAGGATTCCTTTCTTCTCCTAACCTCTTATTTTTCAGGAGTTCTATCAGTGTAAGTGACTGATGTTTTTTTTCATCACGCAGTACTGCTTTTGTTTCATCACATTCATTCAGGAAACTCAGCCCTTCTTCCTCCGACGCAGACACAGATGTATCTTCAGTCTTTAGGCCATTATGGTATGCTTCAAGAGGTATAACATTCTGAGATAAAAAGTCATCATTTGATGCATATTTCTGAGCAACAAACGGTCTGGGAATAATGCGGCGACTGTTCAAAGCCTTTAGGATTTTTTCATACTTCTCTTCATTTTGCATCATCTCATTCAGAACACAGATCGGAGACTTGTGCGCGTCCCACTTGGTCTTGCCGAGCCTCTTCAGGTGTCCCCGCACGTGATTAGACAGTCCAATTTTAGTATCAAACCAGCCTCCACAGAGCTGACACGTGTGCTCAGAGGAAGTTTCAGATTTCTCAATTGCTACAAAGAAAATAATTATAAAGTTTTTTGACAATTACACGCAGTCCAACTTTACAGCTGCAAGCCACAAGTACAAGATAAAATGTTGTACAAGATAGAGCAAGTCTCGTTTAGTGTTCAGTAAATCCCTATGGCCCCTTCACTTTATACCCAAATAAAAGACACAAGCCACAATGACAAAACAAGCAAAAAACCCAAACAAAACCAACCCAAACACAAAAACTCAAACAAAACAAACCCCCAGACCCACCAAAAAATCCTTACCTTTTCTAACACGTTTAACAGGAGTTCCTGTTCCAGTTCTTTTAAAATGTTGCATTTTGTCACTTGTTGCTATCTGTTCTGGTGAAACAACATGCCGTGCTTCATAGCTTAATCCAGCTCTGTGAAGATGTCCTCTGACGTGATTGGACAATCCAACACCTGTTTCAAAGGTTGCTGGACAGTATGGGCAAGACTTCTTTTCAAGTGACAGATCAGTCCAATGGAAAACTGAATTATGCTTTGGCAATGCTGATCCCACATTTTCTAAATTCTGAGGATCATGCAAATCATGCAGGAAGTTACTACCCTCAGCATCTTCGTAATACTCAAAATAAAAGCCATCATTCTGCTCATAACCAAGTGAAGATTTATCACCAGCTTCATGATCTTCCATTTTACCTTTGAATATGGGGAATAGGTTTACATGCTCCTGATTAATGTCACTGTAAGATTCATCCTCCACAGACTGTGTAGTGTAATCACATAGTTCAACATTATCCCATGAACTTTCATCCTCCGTTTCATAGCTGTCTTTTTTTTCAGCAGAGTTAAGTTTCTGTAAAACAACAACAGTCATTTTATGCAGAAAATCTGGATAGCAATCCAAATAATCTCCTGTTACAGAGCCTTCCCTCTTGGATTCTTTAACCACTCTTTTTACAGCTACATGCCTATAATCTTTACAGCCTTCTGCCCTTTTGCAATCAAGATTATTTGAATCCATAACAAAACAATTATTATGGGGGCTACTTGATGAAGAAAATAAATGTAAAGAACTGACAGAGTTGGACTCTTCCTTTAAATGAAAAGGATAAGAGTCACTAGATTTTTTAATCATCCTGTAGTGTTCATATTTGTGTCTATACAAATAATTACCTCTTGTTTTGACACTAGCTTTCTGCTTTGCTTGACGAAAATATTTAGTTTTCTGATTAATGCTATTTCTAATCAAAAAGGTCTTGTTTGGAGAATTTAGATTGCACACACTTACAGATGACTGTGAAACGCTTTTCCGAGCCTTCTGTATCCTGTAGGGTCTCTTGTGAAGCTTTGTGAAGTTACTGGACTGTGAAGTAGAGCCAAATGATCTTTTTACATCCTGCTTTAAAACAGAGTTCTTTGGGAAAGTAGAAGATTGTTTGATCATCTGTTTTGTCCTGCTACGAAAATCTAAAGATTCTTCTATCATGCTGCCTTTTCTTTTTTCTAGTCTAAGATGGCTACTGAAGGGTTCAATGCATGATGCTGAGTGCAAATACTCCATGTGTTTTTTTAAAATACTTCTAGCTGAAGTAGTAAATGGACACATCTTACACATATACGTTGATGACTTTTTTGAGGATCCTAAATAAGGATCTTTCAAGGATGCCTTTTTCTGCGTTTTCCTCTGGGATATGTCGCTACCAATAATTGAACATTTGACTACTGCTCCATGAGTGATCCCCCGATGGCATTCCAGTTCACTTTCTGTCACAGCCATGAAATTGCACTCCTCACAGCAATAATATCTTTTATCTTTTTCATGGGTCTTTGCATGCTGCACAAATGTTTTGGGACAATTGGTACCAAATACACACTGTGGGCACTGTAACCGTGCACTCCTACCCTCATCCTGAAGTTCTTTCAGCTCACGGATTTCTTCCATCAGTTTCTGCCTTCTTTCCTGGTGAATGATCATATGTTTAAGAAGTGAATTACGATCTCGAAATGTTCTTCCACATTCCCTACAAGCATAGGGCCTGGGGACATTGAGATGTCGGAAATGACTGTTCCCATCCAAATGGTACATCATATGCCTATGCAGATGTTTCTTCTCCCTAAAATTCACATTGCACTTTGTACAGGGATAAAACGATGGTTCATCGGTAGTAAAAGTAGATGGCGTTTCAGAATCATCCTGTTCACATTTATTTGTTAAAGTATTGGAAAGAAAAGTGCTAGTGTGAACAGGAGAAGCATCTTCTGCACAGTTACTAGTGGGACTATAAATGAGTTGCTGGATAGCATCAACAGCTTCCAGCTCTTCATCTGTGGATTCAGGCTTTACTTTACTCGGTGAGTATTTTTGTGGTTCTACTATTTGTAGCTCCTCATTCTGCTCTAAGAAGTCAACATCTAACAGCTTTGATTTACTAGGAATACAACTGGTATCACCAAAACAGTCTTCAGTGTAGCGTGTTATTTTACTAACATCCATCTTCCTTTTTCGCTTTTTTTCTAAGCCTACTTTACAGTGAATGGGAGACTTCTCTATTGTTTCTTCATTTGTCATAAGAAACTGTATAAACTCTTTTTGTGGATCCCAGCTAGGATCACATCCTGATCTGAAACCACCTGTACCTGAGGAAATGCCTGTTAATGTATCCACACAATCATCTTTTGCTAGTAAATTTTGATCATCCTCACAAACTTCTACTTGGCCTACTAAAGTGCTATCTACACTATTTCCTACTGATTTCTGTGAATCACACCCAACTGAAGCAGAGGTAGGTAGATTTTTAATGGAATGAGTCAGGTTCTGAGCATGTGCTACATCAGGTAACAAAAATAAAACTTGGTGCTGATTTGATTTTTGTGTTGTACTCTTTGCAGGCAGCTGAAGATCATGAACCACTGTCACAGTTGAGCTGGAATCTGTGTGATGACCGACAGGCTGTCCAGTAGTTAATGAACCACTGCCTTTATTCATAATGGAAGTCTTAGTTGAGGTGGAGTGTGAAACTGGTCCATTAACAGCAGTTCCTCTAGACAAGATAAAGTTTTCGTTAGAAATGGCAGGAGCACCAGTGTGTATAAATAGAGAAGTTTGGCCTCCACTTAAGGCTTTTTCAGATCTGTCCCTTGATTGCTCCTCAGGCAGAGTGAATGTATTGTTATTCTGAAATGATGTGTCGCTCTCTTGCGATTTAGGAATGCCACCTTCCTCCTCAGATGTAGAATTCTCATCACACAGGATTTCTTCTTTAGCACCACTGACTTCGGTATTTATCTCTAAATCATCCATATTTCCTGTCTGTCCATTAAGTACAATTATACTAAAAAACAAACAAGAGAAGGAAGAGGCAATCACCAAAATAAATAATGGCAAGTGTAAATTACATCTTTCTTCAGGATCACCCTTCTTCACACTGTAATCTAAGTGTTTTGAACTTGTTAAAAAATGCATTTAAAAATTTAGAATAACCAAGACATGTTTAATATTTAATTAATAGAATAATTACAAAATACACTTTTTTTTGCTATGCTATATTAATAGTCATAGGCCAAAGCAGTCACTGCCCAGTATCCCATTTCAAAAAAGGCCTGCACACCTACGTGCAAGACAGTGGGAACGAGACTGCCAAAAACTGTGCAGATTAATTCTACATGTACGAGGAGTTCATCTTCAGTTGTTTTCTAGGAGTAAAACAAGTCAGGAGTAAAGGCTATCCACACACCTGCTAGTCATTTTATCCTTGGGAATTTTTTTTAAGAAACAAACAAAAACTACCACAAAGCACACACAAAATAAACACACACACACACACACACACCCCAACGTAACCCCAAACATCCCTCCCTTTAGCACCTAGGAAACAAAAATACTCTTTACCTATGTCAAGATAGTTTGGTTGGTTTTTTTTTTAAGTGTTTGTATGAAACTGACCCAATGCTATACACAGAAGCTTGCAGAAGTGTCTACTTTGGTATTGGAGGAGAAAACACAACTAAGATGATTTTGAGCATCTGATTAATGACAGTCTTCCCATTCCCTTCTTAGAAAAGAACTCCCCTTACTTTGAAAATAAATCAGATCCTGCTTGTAAGACTATTTTAAATAAGCAAATAGCACCCTCTCGAAAGTGGGAAAAATCCCTCACAATTAGAAAGAAATGTTGCACTAGGATTTACCTGCCAGAGGAAATCACCATGTTGAATCCAGAGTGTGTCAATAATAGTATCTACTAGTACTGAAAATTATTGCATCTCAGTTCCCTCTGTAAATGTCTTCTGTACATAAATGTCTTTCTACAAGTGACTTTCATTCACACACAAAATCACATACCCAATGCTTAGTGAGCTCAAAGCAGTTGCCTACACAAAAATGAGTAATAAATAACACTTAACACTGTAACTTAAGTCTACCCTGGCATTTACCTCTTCATATGGGTCCTCTGAACACAGTAAGCATGACATTAAAGCATCCATCTAGGAGCCAGAAACATCCATCCATCTCTATTTTACATAATTATGTATTTTATCCTTAAGAGGACTCTTTACTTTGATCTTTTGGGGAATTTGAAGGGTGCCATCACATACTTCGTTTCAGTTACTAATTAATATTTTGAACAGAGCTCAGTTAAAGGAGACTTTACCTAGACTCTTTGAATTAAGATGTTATAACTCACAGCTAATATCCATGGCTCCCTGCAATGGTCCTTCATCGAAATCAAGGAAGACCCCTCTTGACATCCTTTTTTCCTAAGGAGAGAAAACAACCTGGTTAAAGGACACCACTTCCATCTCTATACATCACATTTTAGGATAAATGCAGCATTTCTGTTAGTTTTTCAGTTCAACATTATAATAGTTATCTACACAGTTCAAAGGTGGCTATGACCCCTTGGTCAAAACAAATACATGACCTATTTTAAGTTTGTAAAATACCCAACAATGACTTACTATTTTGAAGGTAAAATTAACCATATTTAGAGTAGAAATATAATTTTGCCATTAAAAAAAAAGTTTTCTTTGCTACTCACTCATTGAACTAGCCAATTTAGAAACAGCAATGCTCATCTAAGATACGGTGAAAGTGAAAATTAACTCTTGTATTTCTAGTAACATACCTTTATGCAAACATTCTACTAGATACTCCAGTTTCTGGTCTTCCCGTTTCTTAAGAGTTTTGCATTTCTTTGCTGTTTTCAGATGGGTCATTTTCCAAGCATAATAAAGACTTCCAATAAGATCATATTCAAAGCTATCACCCTAAAATGGTGATAATGCACCACCCAGCAGGAGTCTTTACATCACATAGGCAGGTTAGAAACAGACAGTGCAAACATGCACTTAGGATCAGTAATGCAAAAGTCAATTATAAGCAGTGAAACCTCCAAGGATGCACAACAGCTCCTACAATTTTAGAACTGAACAGTGCAAATCTCATACTACCAGGCGAGCATAAAAATGTTCATCAAAAGTTTAGAAAAAAATTAGTAAGCAAATTTTGACTGAAAGAGATGTGTTTTACTCATTTTATTACTGCAGAGGTAGAGAAATATATGCTTAGTCAATTTGAGAGCTTACATTAGCTTTTCTCAACAGGAAGCAACGTTGCTAACAAAGTGGTAAATTCAGTGTTAATGAGTGGCTTCACTGTTACAACCTCCAAGGTAAAATTTTCCATGTTCCAAGTTCCACCCATCTGTTCTGGTGTGAGAGGTTCAGAGGAAGAACAGACGCTTCCCATTTAAAGCAACTTCATTGGTACCCCTGGAACAGCAGGGTGGCAAACCAAGAATATTGTGCCTGCTTGGAGCTCACAATCCTCATTATCAGAATGGCTCCTGAAAACTTACACAGGCTTATGTGATGAAGGCAAAGCCATGTTGCTCTACATACAAAACCATACTGATGCTAAACATTAGCATTAAAGCTTAAGTTATAAAGGTGGCTAGAGCACCACACAAGCACCTTTAAATGGAGATTCTTTCAGAGTTATCATGAGCAGGATCCAAAACATGACAGTGCAATCTTGTAAGAGTCCTTTCCATATTGTATATTTATGGAGGTTGTGAGCTATCCCATTTGGATCTGGTTAGAAGTCTTCCATGGTAATACAGCTGTCCCTACGGATTTCAGTCTTTGAATCAAATCTGATATACCTATTGTATCAATAATATTGCTGTTACATTTTAATAATTTTCTGCTAATTATAACTTCCCCCCCTCCCAGCTATCAGGGTGGTACAATTTATTATTTTATGTGCAGAACAATGACAATAAAGTCAGCAGTTTTAACAGCATGGCATTAAAGAAAACATGTACA
Source organism: Ceyx melanurus (assembly GCA_024611195.1). Classification (NCBI taxonomy): domain Eukaryota; kingdom Metazoa; phylum Chordata; class Aves; order Coraciiformes; family Alcedinidae; genus Ceyx; species Ceyx melanurus. The sequence goes on along the minus strand of JANHGL010019405.1, from coordinate 732 downwards.
AAGTCTTTTACAATGACAGTATTTTGGATTACACTGAGCCAAGATGCAATACTTCATTTACATTATCTGTTCCATATGTAAAAGTTTAAGCAGTAATGACAATAGGTGTAACTAGACACATAGAAGAAAAAAATTCCGCATAACGCATAATTTTTGAGGAATACTCTCTTCTTCATACCACTCAGGAAGCACAACACCCAAACTGAAACACTAGGGAGAGGGAAAGATAAAAGTCATTGTAACAACTAAGATGGAACCAAGGTAATGTATTCTGTGGATGTTTCTGTTACAGTTTTAAACTTATCTTCTTTATACCATAACAGAAATATAAAATTATTAATTATATAAAAATATATCGTAAGTAATTCTTAGTGTTTGTGACTAATTAAACATTGAGATCAAACTTTAAATTTGCTGTAGGTAGTGCTTGTTGTATCTTCTACCAGGACAAGCACTATACAGTTAAGGTAATTTTTATTTAAGCACATAGTGCAATCTACCTAAGAGATCTAAGTGTAAAAATGGCAATGCCCCAAAAGCCTATGCATGCACACACAACCCCAGGTGCATACCTTTGAAACACACTTTATCTAGAAGGTTAGGCCAAATCCAATTATTCAATTTTCATATTTTATTTTATTATTCAGTTAAGCCTAGAATGACTGTGATGCAGTTAACAGTGTTATTTCTGGTTTAAATAACACAGTAATACATAGTTTAATCTATTAATAA
>JANHGL010019404.1:0-13065 GCA_024611195.1 Ceyx melanurus | reverse complement strand
ATTTTCTATTTTATTTTATTGTATTCCCTTCTGGCTCCGGGACCGCGCGGAGCCTCCAACGCGGCTTCAGAGCCCGGGCTGGGGGCACAGCCTCTGCCCGGGGCAGATCCAACCCTGGGCTTTGAATTCCCCCCAAACCAGGGGTCAAACAGAACCTGCCCCCCTCCAGGCCCGGTGGGGATGAGCCCAGCTCTGAGCATCTCTGTCCACAGAGACTTCCACAAGATGCCTTGGAAAACTCACCACTGAACGGACACTGCCGGACACCCCCCTGCCCACATTCCCAGTGTAAATACCACGGAGGCCTCCACAGCCCTTGTTTATACATTTCTGATGGCTTGATCCTTTTGTATTTGATACAGGTATAAATAGGCATTGTTTTCTATTGGACTCGGGTCGGTGACACAGAGCATTTCAAACACAGGCTGCTTCACATTTCTCCGTCAACTCCTTTTGTAACTGTGTTGTTGGTTTGTTGTTTGGGATATTCCCCACTAATAAAGGTTCCGAGATGGAAACAGAAGCACCCGGCTCTGGAGCTTGGAGCTGGGAAGGGCCAGGCAGGAGCTGGGACAGGGAGGTGACCCCAGAAGCAGAGAACAGACTGGGTGGACACTTGGGTCCCTCCTGTGCTGTGCTGGCTCTTTAAACCCCTCACTCCTGCCCCCTCTCATCCCTCACCCCTGTGCCAGAGCTGCAGCTGCTTCCCGTTCAGGTGAAAACCACCCAGGGTAGCCCTGTGATTTCTAATTAATCTTCTGGCCAATGAAAAGTGGGGACTCACCCCACCCTCCTCATCCTCTGCTCTTCCAGGGCAAGATGCACCTGAGTCCCAGGGAGGAGGGAGCAGCTCCACCCCCACTGGGAAGGGGGTTTTAAGATGATGAAATGCATCATTCTGGTGATTTTTTTTGATTACTTAAGTGTTGTTATCACGATGAGAAAGGCCTCTGAGATGAAGCTCAGATAAGTTTGAAGCCTTATCAGTCATTGAGGATCTCTCCCAGCACTCTGCACTCCTTCATCTTCCCATCCTCCTTCTTCAGCAGTATTTCCCTGATGCAGGGATAGCTCTGCAGGGCCGTGCCCACGCTCCTGCTGTAGCAGAAGCTCCAGTTTGGAATAGGCAGCCCTAGAACCCCCCCTGATGCTCGGCGTCGATGGACCACCAGCTCCCTCCTCACCCTGGCTCTGCCTGGGGAGAGCTCTGCAGCAGGACTCGGTGTGCAGGGCACCCTGCCAGCCCTGCCTCACCCCGGGGAGGGGAATCCATCCTGCCCGACACCTGCTCGTTGCTCAGGTAAGAGCAGAGGATTCCACTGTCCTGGGAGAGAGGGAGCACCCAGCCCCCCGAGAGAAACGGGGTGGGTGGATCAGGGGAAGCACCGTGTCCTCCCCACCATGAAGCTGGTGCAGAGGCAGCTGGGTGTACCCTGGCACCTCGCTCTGGGTCCCTGCCCTGTGCCAGCGCTGTCCCCAGGGGCTGCTGGTGCCCTGGCAGGAGCCCTGGTGGCAGGGGCAGCTTCTGCCCCGCAGCACCCACCCGCAGAGCCGCGGGCAGCGCTGGGGGGTTCTGTGTGTGCAACGTTACGGGCTTTTGGTCGCCACTCATCCCTCAATTATCGCTCTGAACGCCTGAGCTGGGGTGACTCCCTCGCAGTGTAAACACAGCGCTGCCCGCCCCGTCCTCCTGCCGGCGCTGAGCTGGGGCCGCTGCCTCCCCGGGGCTGCTGCCAACTGACAGCGCCTGAAATCATCCAACCGCAGAGCCATGTGGGTTGGAAAAGACCCTTCAGATCACCCCGCGCCGCAGCTCCAGCTTCCCAAGGACGGGCTGTGCTGGGTTTTACGGGGACCCCGTTCACAAGCTCATCCCTGGCGGCTGCAAACGGCTCCCCTCACGGGCTGGGGAAGCGGGTGCGGGTTCTGGGTGCTCTGGACTCCGTCAGGTTGGAGGTGCGGGTGCCTCCTGCGTGCAGGGAAGCGCCGGTGGCCCCGGGCCAGCGGGTGCAGTCGCCTCCCCCCCTGCCGCCCCTGCCGGGGGTGGGTGTTTTGCTGACTGGCTCAGTATCGCTCATCCCTTCCAGCAAAGGCGAGTTGCCGGAGAGGTTGCGTAAAGCAGAGCTCCCAAACTATGTGCAAGCATTCTTGACTCTTTGCCCGGAGCCCACCAGTTCCTTTTGAAGATTAAGATGCGAGCGATGAAGTCGATTCGCCTCCGAGCGAGCAGAGGTCGTGTGAAAGAACGAACGGGCTGGCGCTGGCACCGGAGCGGCTCCTGGGCAGCTGCCTGGTGCCGAGTCCCGTCAGAAATACCCTGGGTGGCGGAAAAGGGACTTGGAGGGCGTCTGGGCACCTCTGGGGTCTGACCAGCTCTGCCCGGGCATCGCGGTTCGGGCTCATGACAAACCCAGTGCGCCTTTTCCACCCCGAGAAGGGACCCCCCCCTACCCAGGGTGCTGTGGGCACGGGCAGCTCCCAGCACCTGTTTTCTCTTTGGCTTATCAAATACAAGCCCTGAGAACAGGGGTTGTTTTTAGCAGCCCCCATTAACCGTAGTCATTATTTGACAGCTACAAAGCCAGAAGCTTTCAAACCAGCGTTAGCTGCTGGTCGCCCCCACCCAGGGTGCCAAGTCCCGCTCGTTAGCGGGAGGGCAGCGGGCTGAGCACAGGGCCGCCAGCCAGAGGGTGCTTCAGGCAGCGCTCCTGCCCCAGGGACCCTGCCCTGGTGCCCGGGTCTCACTGCTCAGATGTGCTGAGGCTGAGCAGGCACCTGCCACGCCGGCGGTGGAGGGGGGAAAAAAAGAGCCGTGGCAGCGTGTGAGCAGAGTTGTGCAAGAGCTCCGGTATCCCTGGCGCTGGGCGGAGGGTTCTGCTCTTCACTTCTCCAAAGAACACCCAGTTTCTGTGTCTTTATTGGTGCTTATTCATCCCTTGCATCATCAAGCAGGCAGCCGAGGGTGTCGGTGTGTGGTGAGGAGCAGCATCCTCTGCTTAGTCAGGGCACCCGCACGTTGCCTTTGGAGGTGCCCGGGCACCACGCTGGGTATCAGAGAGGATCAGGCAGAGTGAAAAGGAGCCCTGAGTCTGTTTGGCAGTGTGGGAAGCTTTACTGGAGTCACTGAGGGTCCTCTCTGCTCTGCTGTCTCACCTATTTCCTCCTTGTTCCAGGGTCACATCAGCCCCAGCACGTTTGTCAGACATGCTGCCAGTTGGTGATGCTTTAGTGCCCCCCTCGCTGCCAACTGGCCACTGCCCAGCTCCCTGCAAGAATAACCCCGTGGAATACGGAGCAGTGAGTTGGATAAAGAGCCTCCAGTCAGGACTCTGCTGCTGCTGCCACGTTGCTGCTCTGTGAGCCTTTGGCTGGTATTAGGCCACCTGAAAGGGTCAGGAGATGCTGCTCTCTGCTCCTATCAGGATTTAGACTCTTGGTGCTCATTATAAATCTTATTGTCCTCAGCTCACAAGGTCTGAGTGCCTGCGCTACTGAGTTTGGTGCCTCAGAAGAAGTGTCTGTCTTGCCATGTCCGTGTGGCTTTGAGGGTGAGCTCTGCTAATTTCTGTGCTTTGGGGTTTTTAACCCATTGAGTGGGCAAAAGTGCTGGTTGGTCACACTGGTGTTCTGCTGTCTCCTGTTCTCACCTGGCCCAGGAACCCTTCCCACGATCCACCCTCTGTCCATCACCTGGTGTTTGAGGCCAAGGCAGCACTTGAGCTGAGGAAACCCTTTGTCATCCATGAGGTTGTGCTGCCAGGGCCCAGGTGGAGGAGGATCTGTGCAAGGTGGGATGGCTGGAGCAGAGGGGGTCAAGCAGAATTTCTGCCTATCAGGAGGAAAAGAGGTTTGGGGAACTTGTCCCATGCTGATTGAGTCTGGAAAGAAAAGCTGTGCTTTCTGCCAAGTGCCCCTGGGAGGTGGATGCTCTGTCCTCCCAAACCAACTTCTGTGGGAGATGATGTGGGGAGAGAAATGATGTTTATGTGATGCCATAACCAGCCTGTTTACTGTAAAACAGAAAGACTTGCCAGGGGTCTGGTCCTGGCTGCCCAGCAGAGAGCTGAAACCCAGACAGTGATGCCAATGATTCCAGCCCAAAGTTCCTCCTGTTCTCTCTCCCTGGAGCAGGTGAGGGAGCAGGTTCTAACCCCAGCAGCTGGGTGGAGAGAGGTTTGGTGTGTTCTGTATCAGACTGGTGATCTTTTCTCCTCACGTTTAATTTGCCCTTTCCTCTGGCCCTCTGTCCTTATCAAATGGCAGTTGGCATCACCCCCCTCCCAGCCTACAGCCTGCCACTCCTTTTACAAAACCCCAGCTATAAAACCCAGCTGCTGAGAGATGTAGTAAAGATACCCCTGTTGGGCAAGGAGAGCCGTGGGCTTTCTCATGGTCTCATTCTTTTCCATGGTCAGGAATTTATTGTTGATCTTAATCTCAGGCCAAGCAACGTCACCACACGGTGACAGTCAATTTACTTGAGCAATTTGCTGATGGGCAGATTTGTTTGTGTTCTCAGGAGGATACAACAGGGAGGAGGGAGTTTCCTGTCGTGCCTCTTCATCTCTGAAAGGAATAGGAGGGTTTGGCAGGTTTGGAGGAAGTATTTGAGCCTTTTGCAAGCCTCTTTCCAGCTCTAATTCCCGGGCTCAGCAGGGGCTGAGGAGCTGCCCCTGTTTCACCCAGCAGGTTCCTGAGGATGCTGCAAAGTCTCCTGTGGCCCCGTGGCAGCAACTGGGAGGGCAGGAGAGGTAGAGTGGGACACTGCAGCTGCTCTGCTGTCTCATGTCATGTGTGCCTGGAAAGCAGCAGCTCTTCCAGGCTGGACGTGCCTGGAAGGGACTTTCTTTGCTTCCTCAGGTGGTTTCTGCAACTGGCAGGTTGCAGGCTCTGGAGTAAATCTGCTCATCCTTGGCAGGGGGGAGGACTTTGACGTGAAGCGAGGTGTAAAAGCCTTGGGAGACACCTCGGTGAGGGAGCTGTTGATGCTTTAGAGCCAAACAGGAAAGGGATGTAAATACCAAGGGAGGCCACGGTGCTGGCTCTGGGGAAGAAGAGTGCACCAGTCAGTGAAGCAACAGGAGGAAAAAGAACCAGTATAACAGGACCCCGTGGGGAAATCACTTCTGGTTTTGAAAAGTGCTGTCCTGGGCAGAGCTTATTTCCAGGGACAGCTCATTTCCAGAGGAGGCTGAGAGGAGACCTCACTACTCTCCCCAGCTCCCTGACAGGAGGTTGCAGTGAGGTGGGTGTTGGGCTCTTCTCCCAGGGAACTGGTGATAGGACAGGAGGAAATGGGCTGAAGTTGCACCAGGGGAGGTTTAGGTTGGATATGAGGAAAAAAATATTGTATTGAGAGAGTGGTGAGGCTGCCCAGGGAAGGTGTGGAGTCACCATCCCTGGAGGGGTTGAAAAAGTGCCCAGATGTGGCACTTCAGGACACAGTTCAGTGGTCTTGACAGTATTTAGTAGGAGATTGGACTTGATGATGCTGAAGGTCGTTTCCAAGCTCAGTGATTCTGTGATTCTATGGGCTACACAGTGAGGTGGTCTCAAACCTCACCAGGCAGGGGGCCAGGAGCAGAGGGAACACTCTGGTACATTATGCACTAATGTGGCTTCTCCTGAAGCCTCTGGCACTTAACATAAATCCAAGGTGCCCCAGGAAGCTCTGGGTGACCCGGGTCTGTGTGACATGGTGCTTTGCACCCTGGAGAACCAGAACCAAAATTACCACCAGCATCTTTCCTCCCAGCTCGAGGCTCACGTACAGGAGGAGGCTGTTTTCCAAACGTAATCCTCTTGTGGTTTTGGGCATGAAAACTGCCTGGCCAGAACCGTTGTTGCTTTGCTTGCAGAAATGCAGGGAGGTCTGGGTGCAGAAAAAGCCTTGAGGATGCCTTTGGATTGGCTTCACCCACGGGGAATGACCACCAAAGGGACACCCCCGTTTCAAATGCAGCTGTCTCCATGGGGAGTGTCTCCAGTGGCAGGGCTGGAGCAGGGCTAGGGCTGCTCTCTGCAGCACTCTCCAAGTGTGGGCAGGTCTCTGGGTGACCGCCCAGCGTGCCCAGGTCTCCACAGGCGCCGAGGACTGGGAGCTCTGGCAGGAGATGTGGCTGTGTGTGTTTACCTGCTGTCTCCAGCTCCCCCGACGCCAGCTCCACGTGTCCAGCTTTGTTCCAGTCGCCGAGGGCAAAGGAATTGGAGGTGAAGCTGCTGAAACACCAATGGGGCATCCATGGGGCAGCCCCTGGGATGTGCTGTGGAAGAAGGAGCCGTCGCCACCGCTGCTGCTGCAGGGACCGTGGGGTGGGCTGGTGCCTTCCAGCTCAGGATGATGTGAAGAGCCTGTGGGTCCCTCCCGGAGCTGCCCCCGGGCTCCACCTGCTGTGGAGAGGTCCCCGGGCTAATTACCTCGGGCAGAGGTGCCAAAGTCCCCGCGGGAGGAGCTCTCCCTGATCTTCTGGAGCTCTCTGCTGCACTCGCTGCCCTGGTGCTCACCGAGGTTTTCCCATCAGACGTGGAAAGGAGTTTCAGCCACAGTTCTTAAGGAGCCTCAGACTCGAGGAACTGCTCAACTTAGAGTCCAGAAAACCACGGTGCCAAAGCTTGTATGAGTTGCCCAAAATCACTGGTGAGAAGGGACAAAGGAAAGGTTCTTCAGGAGCCCAGGATGAAGCCTTAGTTGCTGGAAGAGGCTCCGGGATTCAAAGATCCTCATAGTTTGCTGCTGGAATTCCTTTAGTAATCAGGCCATAGCCAGAGAAGCAACTGAAGGGCAGGGCTAATTCAGGGCAGTTCAAGCACAAGAGGAGGCAGCAAGAAGACACCTGCATGAAAGATTCAAACAAAAAAACATTGGGGTTTTTTCCCCATTTTTCCTTTAGGTTTCCTATAGTAAGCTGATGAAATGCCTACGACAGTCAAGAGGTTTCACTGGCTGCATTTTAACACAGGATTTGTCCCAGAGCTGAAGATGTTTGAGGACAGACTGGGACACTTTCTTGTTTCTCACTTTTTTTTTTTCCCTCCCCAATATCTGTCAATTTTCAGCTGTCACTGCCTCAAAAGCAAATCCTCCAGTCATTAGACAGAAGTTCCTTCTTGTGAGAGCAGTGACCACACAGAGCCAGTGGGATCTGGCCACCTTCTTCTCCCCCTCAGATGTCTCTTTGTCTCTGGCCATAAATTATCCAACGCTGCCTCTTTTCAATAGATCGTTTCCTGTTCTGCCTCCTGCAGGTCAGATCTTATCTGCTCCAGTAAATTATGAGTCAGTGATTCACTCAAGAAGGCCGTTCCCAGAAGCAAATTCTTACCACGTTAAAAATAATACTCTGCGAGTCCATTATAGCATGATATAGGAAAATAATTACGGCCTGTGAACTGGTTTAATCAACTTGGAACGTGCCAGGGCAGATCCTGGGTGGGGGTGAGTCCCTGGGAGAAGGTTCAGCATCCCAGGGCTCAGCGAGGAGGGTTTCCCCACCTCAGCCTTGGTGTCTCTGTCCCTGTGCTCCTCACCCCCCCCCCCCCAGGTTGGGAACTGGGATGGGTTTGTGAAACCAAACTCTTTCAAACGGCTGTAGAAGGGTAAATGGCTTCGGGGGTGGGTGCCCAGCCAGTGAAGGTGTCTAGGCTGATGAGTGTAGATTATTAAGCTAATTAAGTCGTGTTACCTTCGGCCAGGCGCAGACGTGAGGGATCGTGAGTGGAAGTGCTGCTGGGAAGGGGGATGGGTCTCCAGGAGGAGCTGTGATGCTGATGTGCTGCTCAGAAAAAGACAGAAACTCCCTCTAAAGGGTAAGAAAACCCCAAAGCAATCAGAGCTCTAGCAAAGGGACCGAACAGCCCGTGAACAGCGCCCCTGTCACCACAAACTGGGTGGTGTTGACATCTTCTGTATCTCAAACGTGCTGGATTCCTGTGGATGAAGGTTTCCAACGCCCCGGTGAAGCCCGGTCACCGTGGGTGGGTGGGGAGGGAGGATCAGGAGCAGAACAGTTAAGTGACTTGCACAAGGGTGAATCAGCAGGAGGTTCAGGAGCTGAACCCGAAGGCCGGGTCCCCAGCTGATACAGACTGGCACCTCTCCACGGGCAGTGGAAGGGCCGGGGCGGTGACATCACCCCTACCTACACAGACCTGATTGCCAGCTCTCGGGGTGAACCTCAAAACCCAGGGCCTGGTGGAGCTGTGACACTCACCTGCCTCGAGCTTCCTGGCAGAGGTTCCTTACACCGACCAACACAGGTTGGATTTCTGGGGTGAAAGCTCCCGGGATGCTGTTGGGTCTTCCTGGGATCCTGTTGGATCTTTTGGTGCCCGGGCCAGGAGTTGTGGTGAGCACAGGGGCTGCTGCAGCCCAGGGTCAGGGATGTCTTCCTCCCTCGGTGCTGAAGAGTTAGTGCCTGAGGGTGCTCAGGGTTCACAGCAGCTTGGGTACATCTGCAGCACTGGGGAGCTGGGCCAGGCTCTGCCTCCCTCACACCAAAGAACTTTCTCCTCCTGCTCAGGTGGAACCTCCTGGGTTCCAGTTGGTGCCCAGTGCCCCTCATCCTGTTGCTGGGCACCGCTGACCAGAGAAAGAGATGAAGTTCCTGATCTTTAAGGGCTTTCTACCATCGTGTGAACTGCACCAATTGTCTTCTCTGCCAGTCACCAATGGAAAACATTCCAGGAGTGGCACAGTTCCCATTCTGATGGTCTCAGGGTTGGATTCTGACAGTGATCACATTTCCCCTGATAAAGGGCACATAAGACTGAGGGCAAGAGAACAGGACATGTGGGATTTGGAGAGCACAGCGACGTGTGGTTGAGAAGAAAAAGTAGCCTGGGCATGATTCCAAAGGCTGGATTAAGGGATTTGACTGTATAGAAGTTTTTTTGCAGGCTCAAGAAGGAGAGGGAAAGCTGTGGGCTCAGAGAGGGGTGATGGAATCCTGTGTGGGATGAGAATGGGGTTGATTAAACCCACGACCTTGGAATGACTCCCCCTAAAGAAGTAAGACTTTTGGTCTTGCAAAAGAGTTGAGGGAAGGGAAGAAGAGCTGGGAACGGGCAGGCAGTGCTGACTGCTGGAGAAGATGCTGTTGATTTACAGTGAGATCATGGGCACATCACCTCACCAGGCTGTTTTTTCCACTGTGGCTGAGCTATTTCTTGCTACGTGCACGGACAAGTGCAGTGGTGCTCCTGCAGTGCTAAAAATAACACACCCCCAAAGATGTGCTGCTTCCATTCAGACTGGAAGAGCACTGCCAGAAGCAGATCCCAGGTCTCCAGTTCTTGATATAATCCTAGAGGATTTGCCCTTCCTCATAAAAACGCCACCAGGAGCTGGTCACAAATAACCTTTTCTGCCTCTTTCTTTGTAGGAAAACACTCCAGGACCAACTGAAATCCAAGGTACGTGAGGCAGCCTTGGGAATTGCAGCAGAGCTGCTCTGTCAGGCTGTGTCCCAGCTCAGCCCTGGGTGATCCTCCTCGGGTGCCAAACATCCAGGAGGAGATTTCTGGTGATGTGGTCTGAGGGCTGGTCCAGGCAGCACCCGCAGGGATCCTGAGCTGGCTGCTTTCTATCAACCTCCAGAACTAGAAGACACCCAACCCTGCTCTTCAGCTTCCATCTCCACGTGGCCCTGCCATTCGGAAACCCTGCCACGTGCTTGAGGTTCTCCACCCTGCCCTCCACGGACAGGAGGGTTATGCTGAGGAAAGCAAGACTAGTCCAGTTTGCCAGAACTGGCTATTAAACATTGCAGCAGGCTTTAAAAGCAGCTGATAAAAGAAACTGCTTCTGCAAGCTCCTTTCCCTGCTCTCGCCCGGGCTGACCAGCCTGCTGGGGCTTGGATGGAGTCCCACGGCCAGCCCTGCCCTGTCAAGGGGAGTTGCTGCTCTGGCAGCACGTTCTGGATTAGCACCTTCCAGGAGAGCACGTGCCAGGGCAGGATCTCCAGGGCCCTGCTGGCAGCCACGTGCCCGGCGCTGGGTCTGGCGCGTCCCTCGTGGCCTTGGTGCAGTTGGCAGTCCCCGGAGAGCCGATGTCACTGTGCCCTCTGGAGAGTCCCCTCCTGCTCAGTGACTGCCCAGCTCAGCCCTGCACCCCGGGAGGGGGTGTGAGCCGTGGGTGGGTCCCTCACAAGCTGCTGGTGGAGCCTGGCATGGTGGTGCCAGGGGACGTGCAAAGACAGCGGGGTGTCCTAGGGCAGGGGGTGAGAAGCCAGTGAGCTCTTTGGCTAAGTGAAAAGGGGGTAAACACCTCGTGGGGGTGTTTGTCCCTGACCACCCCACTGGAGGGATGTGCTCCAGAACTCCTTGTGCTGCAGAGGACACAGCCAAGTGCTGCTGGTGGAGGAAACCAGAGCAGCAGCCCCTCCCCGAGTATCTGGAGCTGCTGGAGCTGCTGCTTCCCCTCCCCAGCCTGCTGCAGGCATTTTTCTCAAGGGATAAAGCTGAAGAAAGAACCGGCCAAGCCCTTGTGGTTTGGCCTCCTGCCCGCTCTGCCCTTCCAGCAGGAAGCTCTCCAAGGGAGGGAGTGTTTGAGAAGCTCCCTTCAGACTCTGCCTCTGCTCTTTTTAGTCCGAATTTAGCACCGGGTCACCTGGAGCTGCTGGAAGCTGCCCAGACAGACTGATGGCGCCTACACCAGGTATTGAAGCAAATTCTCTGCCTTGATCCTTTTCCCTCATCTTTTGTCCTTTCCATCCTTGATTGCTGCTCTCCAATCCCGAGATCACGCGCCCCTGATATCGCCCAGACGGGAGAGACAGGCGAGGAGGAAGAGATCAAAGGAAGGAGAAGAAAGAGAAGAAGCCAAAGGCAGAAGAAGAAAGATGCCAAATACTTCCTTCATTTTTCCTACTTTACATACCCAGCACACAAAGTTTCAGAAATTAAAGAATTTCCCGAGCTCTGGCGTGGCCAGGAAGGCAGCAGGAGACTCAGCGGGACCGGGGGCATCCTCCTTCCAGAGGATGGAGCTGGAAGGTGGATCCAGAGAGCCCAGGAGGCACCTGCCGGAGCTGGCTAGGGTTGAAAGAACCCCGCGGAGCTCAGGCACCCTGCTCTAGTTGCTCCTGCACAAAAAGATACATCTGGCACAGCTTTTGTCCCTGCTGTGTATCCCACTGGAGATGTGGTGTAAAGCCCTTGCAGCAGTTGGACACCCTTTTGTTGGAGATCTTCCCTTTCTCTTTGCCTTTCTTTGTTGTTGGGAATTTCCCCCTCTTCTTTCTTCACCCCACTGCTAACCACTGGCTGTCTCAATGCAGGATGTGAAGTTACCCCTGATGTGAACATCTCTGGTCAGAAGTTTAACATCAAACTTCTGATTCCAGTGGCAGAAGGAATGAATGAGATCTGGCTTCGCTGTGATAACGTGAGTTTATGGCTTGGGCCCGGTCTTCTCCTTTGCCCACCAGCAGCTCATGCTCAGGTGTGGCATGTTTAGTGACAGGACAAGAGGAACCAGCCTCAAGTTGCCCCAGGGGAGGTTGATGTTGGTTCTGAGGAACAATTTCTTCCCCTGCAGGGCTGTCCCAGGCTGCCCAGGGCAGGGCTGGAGTCCCTGTGAGCCCTGGAGGGGTTTCCAAGCCCTGGAGCTGTGGTGCTGAGGGCCATGGGGCAGTGGTGCCCTGGCAGGGCTGGGTTAATGGCTGGACTTGATGAATTTAAAAAGGTCTTTTCCAAAACAATCCTATTATTCTACAAACTCGGGTGGTGCTGATCCCCAAGCCTCTCACTCATAGCAGTGCCCCCTTGGCACCGTTTTAGAGTCTTTGCCACTGTCCCAGATTCTCTCTCTTTTCTAAGAAAACCCTCCCTTGAGGTTGCATAGAAATCAGGGTGCAAGGGACCAACTCACCACACTGGGGGCCAGGAACACGATCACGTTGTGGCAATCTGAGAGATTCACCTTGAAAGAGGAGAAAAAGGGGAATGAAAGAAACAGCAGGCAGCGTGGGAACTGGAGGGGAACTGCTCGAGCAGCTGCAGGCCCTGCACATGATGTTCTGAACCCCAGAGGCAGCAAAAATTCCTCACGAGATGCGGGACAGGGATGTCTCAGTGTGACCAGGAGCTGGGTGTGAAAGCACCTCTTGCAAAGCTCCAGAACCACATCCCCTCTTGGTTTTCTCTGGTCAGGCAGCAGGTACCTGGTGCCAGCTTTTGTGGCAGCTCTGAGGGGACACCGTTTGGCAGTAGCACCTTGACCTCTTCTCCAAGCTGTGCTGCTGCCAGCCCCGGGTTGTCCAGGCTGGCGTTCCTCTGGAAAGGAGGATGGTTTTGCCACCTCTCGGGAACAACGTGGGGTTGGGGAAGGAGAGCAACCATCAGCAAATGGAAATGCAGAGCAAACCCCGGCCCTGCCCTAGCTATGGCCAGTGCTGAGCATGGCCAGACTCTCCAAACACTGTTACCTTCCACAGATCCTTCTTCAGGAAAGACACCTTCCCGTGGTACCCAGCCTTCCAGGCCCGGTACTTGGAGAGACACAGGAGCCAGGGATTGAGCTCATAGCCAACAGCTGGCCGGAGACCTTGCTTATAAGCCTCTACCACCTGGACAGAGAGAGGAACTAAAATGAATGTCATGTTTGGGGGACAATTTGGGGAGCAGGGGCTGTCACCCACCTCCGCTCCCTCCCTCCTGCTGGCTCAGGGACAGGATGACCTCAGCCCTCGCAACATCTTTGACGTGCAACAGCTCTTTCATTTGCAGCCTGCTCACTGCATGTGGTGGCTTCTAGGGCCGTCTAAGGCTGCTTAGGACCACCGAGGGGTGTCTAGGACCATCCATCTCAGGCTGTCTAGGACCATAGCCAGGAAGGCCATCTAAACCCCTCATCCAGGAGCAGGGTGGAAGGCACCCACTTGCCCTCCCGGTGAAGGCAGCAACCCCTCCCTGCCCTCCACCCACCCCCCGGGGCAGCCCCAACCCCACCCCCCCCCGCCCCCCCCCCACCCCGCCCTTACAAGCCGTCCCTCTCCCGATCCCAAATCCACCGTCTTCCCCGGGGGGGCCCGCAGCAGGGGCAGGGGGGTTGCCAGTTGGTGGGG
>JANHGL010019402.1:0-31030 GCA_024611195.1 Ceyx melanurus | reverse complement strand
GTGCCTGGCCGAGGTCCCCTGTCAGGGGCCTGCCCGAGCACCCCTGTCAAGGGCCGGCCCGAGCTCCCCTGTCAGGGGCCTGCCCGAGCTCCCCTGTCAGGGGCCTGCCCGAGCTCCTTGTCAGGGGCCAGGCCGAGCACCTCCTTTCAGGGCCCAGGCCGAGCTTCCCTGCCAGGGGCCAGACACAGGATCCTGACAGGCACCCAGCACCCAGCCAGAGGCCTAGCCCAGCATTCCCCACAGGGGTCCAACCCAGCACCCATGACAGCACCCATATCCTGCAGCCAAATGCTCTTTTATGGCTTTTCCTTGTATTATTTCCCTACCTTCTGAATGCAGAGGGCAGCTGTTGGGAAGCACCGAGCTGGTGGAGGTGCCACAGGTGCCCAGCCTCTTGCTGTGGTGTCTAGTGGTTAAAAGTAAAGTGGTGAGCTTGTAACAGCTGCTTGTTGTGCTTCACTGCAATCAAATCCACTCCTAGGAATGCTTTGTGAAAGTTATTTAACATATGGGGAAGGTTCCTTTCTGCTTCTCGTATTTGCACATAATGAAATGTTTGGGTTTGCTATTGCAAGAAAAAAAAATAGCTATTTCTAATAGAGATTTCAAGTACCTCATGCCTTGGCTTTTTTATAGCTTGGGGTCTTGCATGGTACTTGCCTGGAAATATACCCTGGTCAAAGAACTCCTTGAATTCTCACTGTTTATTTGTTGAAAAGCAAAGCCAGGGCGTTAATATCAGAGTACCTACCACACAGAATTTTATGCTTAACGTGTGATTATATAGTCAACTCAGCTCCTCATTTTTACAGCAAATATTGCAAACCTTTAATTTTCTGTTATTCAGATTGCTGTGGCAAATTTGGGACAGTTTTATTAGAGTGGAAGGACTGATTCTTCAATGTATTCAATAAAACTAATGCTCTGTTGTTCCATCTTGCAGTATGAGATGTACACTATAGAGAGGAATGCTGAAAGGACAGCGTCTGCAGGCAGGCTGCTCTATGACATGTAAGTAGTCAGAGCTAGAACTCTGCCATGGTGTGCTTGTTTCCATAAATACCAAGAATTTCCAGAAATATAACATGAGTATTCTGAGAAATCCATGTGGATAAATTAAGCAGAAAAGGTGTTATTAATGGAACAGTAAAAAGGAAGGTTTCATTTTCCCTTTGTCCATGCAGGTAAGGTTTTTATCTTGGAAATGGATTTTGAGATCACTGTGCATTCCTTGTCTCAAACTTTATTGCAGGTTTGTGAATTTTCCAGACCAACCTGCTGTTTGGAGGGAGATCAGTGTTATTACATCAGCATTAAGGAATGACTCCCAGGACAAGCAGACACAATTTCTGAGAGGTAAGGATTCTGTTCAGTCGACAGGGAGAGTTCTGAAGGAATCTAAATATAAGCCCTGTGGTTACATATCTAGTGTGACATGTAAATGTCAATCTTTTTCACTTTGCTTGTAGGCTGCAGAGGTTTTTTTTCCTCAATTTAGCCTTAGAGACTTCATCCAGTGTGTTAGGCTTAGGAAAGGGATGTGAGAAGCTGCTTGCTATGGCTTTGTCTCTGATATGGGTACACTGAGTCTGCCAGAACAACAAGCACTTGGAAAAGAGATGGGAAATAAGTGGAGTGGGGCTCATGAACCATTATCCCACTGATTTCAGAAAACAATGATCACAGAAATGGAGGTGAATTCATACTTATGAAGTGAGGGTTATGAAAATGAACAGTCACAAGGGCTTGGTGTTCTCTGCTGTTTTGTAAGCAGGTTTTACACCTGACAAATGATAAGCTGCTGTTTGAATATGTGCCTCAGTCTCTGAGGATAAGCAGTGTGTAACTCTGCATGCAGGCTATTGCAGGGAAGGAAGAATTTGCTTTCCCAAAGGGTGTCTTTATTTTTCAGAGAAAATATATGAAATTTACAGGGAGAATATGCTGATTTCTTTTTAGTGTCTCATTGGAAGTTTAAATTGACCTAGCTTTAAATAATGGAAGCATTCATTGCAGAAATGGGATGCAAGTAAAAAAGTAAACAAGCATTCTTGAAAATACATCTTTTAACTTTTAGATTTTCCAGTATTCCACTCACTTTCAGACTTAGTCACTAATTTGAGCTCTGTGCACCTGAATAAATGCAGATAAATGTTATTATGGTCTTTAAAAGAAATAGCCAATTTTTTTCCAGGTATAGATATTACAAGCAGCAAAAAGTGTGAGGAAATCTCTTTCAGTCTGCATGGCAAGGTGATGTTGACTGGTCTTTTACCCTTTCTCAGTCACCTTTACAATTCAGATATAGCAAGTTGAACATTTTACTGTTGTTTTGTGTTTTTTTAAGGATTATTTGAAACCCTTCCTGGTCGTGTCCAGTGTGAAATGCTGCTGAAGGCCACAGAGCAGTGTTTTAACACCTTAGAGAGGGCAGAGATGCTGCTGCTGCTTCTGCGACGCTTCCCAGAGACTGTGGTGCAACATGGGGTAAGAGAAGAGAAACTCTGAGTCATTACTGGGGATATTGGCATTCTCTTCCTTCAGATTTTCCTGAAATGTATTTTCCTTTGCCTAGTAAGAAGAGGATACTTTTTATTTGTGTTTAACTGTGGCTAATAGTTCAGGTTGCTGTATATTGAGGTTACCACTGGGAAAGAATTGGTCAGAAAACAGATGGAAGGAAACAAAATGTTTATTTGTTTGGGTAAATGATTTTTGAAAAAAGCAAAACAGCACCAAAAAAAAAGCATAGAGGATTATTCTAGCCTGAGAAAAAGTTGCTTGAGCTTTTTGTCAGTCTACTCTCATTGAGGGCCAAGTGCTGGGAGGTTACGACTAGATTTTCTACCAAGCAGCTTGTTTGCCTTGACTTACCCAACTACAGCTGGAGCTCTTTGAATGATGCCCTGCTTTATTTAAGGACAGTTTAAGGATAGTTTAAAGACTGAAACATGTTATTCCTGATACTGGCTTATACTAATGTGTTCTAGCTCATCCTGGCTCCAGGCAGAGTGTGCAGTCAATGGCTACCACTCAGGTCACAGGCTACAACATTATGGCCTGGTACCTCCATCGCATTCACCTGTCTGTGCACATCTTTGTGCAGTTTTTCTCTTGGTATTGTTTTGCTATTTCACCTGTTAATAAGCAGGTATAGTTATATATAACTACAGATTTAGAGACAAACATGTATAGATCATAGAACCATAGAATGCTAGGAAGGGACCTCTGGAGATGGAGTCCAACCCCCTGCCAGAGCAGGGACATCCAGGGCAGCCCACACAGGAACAGATCCAGGTGGGGCTGGAAAGTCTCCAGAGCAGGAGACTCCACAGCTTCCATGGGCAGCCTGTGCCAGGCTCTGTCACCCTCACAGGGAAGAAGTTTTTCCTCCTGTTGAGGTGAAATTGTGTTCCAGTTTGTGACCATCACCTCTCGTCCTGTCACAGGCCACCACTGGCAAGAGCCTGGACCCTTCTCCTTCAACCCCACCCTGCAGAGATTTGATCAGATGAGATTGATCAGATCCCCTCTCAGGCTTCTCTTTTCCAGGCTAAACAGCCCCGGGGTCTCAGCCTTTCCTCACAAGCAAGATGTTCCCATCCCTTCATCACCCTCATAGCCCTTTATATATATATATATATAGTGAATTCCTACTCATGCATCCACTGAATTACTATTCAATGTCATTAAACTGCAGTTGAAAAAGTTTCTAAAACCACTGTGTTTGATTTTTCACCTTTGCTCACACAGGTAGGTCTTGGAGAAACACTTTTAGATGCTGAAAGTATGGAAGATCAGGAATCTCCAGTGAATTGTTTTAGAAAATTATTTGGTAAGAAAATATTGATGTTCTGTTTTTCATTTCTATTTTTTGAACTTTTTAGTATAGCACAATTCTGAGTTCAGCCAAGATACTAAGATCAGAATACTGCTTTAGCCAGAAGGGTCTCAGGCCACATTAGTTTGTGCTGATCTTATGGTACCAGTTGGTGTTTCAGTCACTGAAGTGAAGTTTTGTGACCCCTAGTGGTGTGTGGTGAGCCAGAGATGGAGTTTTGCTGTTCGAGAAACCTTTCTTAGGACAAATTGGAGAAAAAACCCCATGAAACTAAAGGAATTCTTAATTTTTTAATTTTAGTTTGTGATGTTCTTCCTCTAATAATTAACAACCCTGATGTTCGACTTCCTGCAAGTTTGTTATATAAATACCTGAACAAAGCAGCAGAATTCTACATCAACTATGTAACTAGATCTACACAGACAGAAAGCCAATATCAAGGTAAGAATATTTTTACAAATAACCTTTCTTAGAATATACTCTGGTATTACTGAGATGATGTCCATAAATAAAGAATGTATTGCTTTTATGTAATGTGTCCCTTAGACAAGGATTAAAACACTATTGATGCTTTTTAGTTCTTTCATATAAAAAATAGCTTGCGTACTACAACTACTTAGTCATGGTGCTTCAACAGTTGCTTTGATTTCTTTGTGAAGAGAAAAATGTCCTGGTTTTCCTAGGTTCCCAAGATTCCTCTGATATTATGTCTCCAAGCAAGCGTAGCTCTCAGAAATATGTAATAGATGGACTCACAGAGAAATCTTCACAGATCACAGATCCCTGGGAGAGGCTATTTAAAATATTGTCTGTGGTGGGAATGAGGTGTGAATGGCAAATGGATAAGGGAAGAAGGTGAGAAATGTCTACTTTTTTCTGGGTATTTCTTTTCAAGTAGAATTTGTTTTTTTAATTCTTCAAGAGATGGCTTAATGAAGGATTTTAACATGAAGATATTTTGTGTAAAGCCAGTGCAGCTTTTCTTGTAAGACTCTACAATGTAAAGCATTGGATCCTGGGATGACTTTCAGTTTAGACTCTAAATTAAATCTTTGTTGATGAAAGTCATGCATGAGATCTATAGTCCTGAGGGTATCCTTCCCTGGGAGCCTCAGCAAAGAGGAGCATGGTAAATGTTCAGTCAAATTTCACTGGTGTTCATCCCCAGCCTCTGAGATTTCCTCAACAAAAACATTCTTTTTTTTCATATTTTTTATAAATTTTTTCCATTAGTTTTGGAGTCTGTGTGACATCCTGAAATCTTCTTGTCTCTCTTTGTCAGAAGTTTTGGTGATATTTTGCATCGAATGAAGGACCTCTGCAGATACATCAGTAACTTTGATAGTGATGCACATGCTAAATACAAGAACCAAGTAGTGTATTCCACAATGCTGGTCTTCTTTAAAAATGCATTCCAGTATGTCAGCAGCATCCAGCCATCACTCTTTCAAGGTTAGTCTCTAATATTCCAACTTTCTATTAAAGAGTTCTTTGTGTTCTCATTTGATACTGTCTGGAAGATGTCTTCCCCTTAGTCTTTTGAAGCATTCATCTTACAAAGTGACCTGGGTCTTTTCAGAAGTTCTCCCAAGCCATTATTCTTACCAGCAGAAGTAGTTCCTGACAACTACTGGACCAGACATCCATCTAACTTAGCACTGTGGTTTCAGCCTTGACCAGCAGCAAATTGCCTAGCAAGGAAAAAGTAACAGTCCAAATGGAACTATTTGAGTCTATTTGAACTATTTGAGTTTTTTGTTCTATCCAGGGGAAAAAAAAAGAGCTCTGATGGGGCAGTGAGATACTTTAGCTGCTTGATTCTGAGTTGAAGAAGAGAGAAGTAAAGCCCTGGTGAAATTTTTCTTAAGCTGTACAATAAGTATGTTAAAGCTCATGTTTCAGAGTGAACCACCAAAAGAATGTCTGCTGAGATAGCAGAGTGTTATCCTGAGATCAGGAAGATATTTCCAAGACATATTTTACTCATTTCTGCTTCAGCATTAAAGTCCAGTGGTATTTAGTGCCTTTTATATCCTTTCTATCATTTGGTTTTTCCCTCCTTTTTGGAGGGCTCACTGTAGACATGTAGAATCCTATGTATTTTGGGAGCATAGTGGTGGGGAAAAAAGCTGTCTCTGAGGTTTGCTCTGTGACTTTCTTCTCACATGCATGGACTTGCAAGAAACATCTCAAGAGAAAACTTTCTAATGCATTTCTCTTCTATAATTCATAGCTGCCTTGCTGGAGACTTGAGAAATGAATGAGGCAATTCACACCTCTCAGGAGTTCCAGGCTGCTTGCAGGCTTGGCAGGATCTGCTATTTGGACTGATGCTTTTAAGGGTTTATAACACTCTTACACTAGAAATCAATTAAAAACTCTGTAGGCTTACATTCTAGAGCTCAGACAGAAAAAAAAACATCAACACCACTGTTTGTAGGGCTGTTCAACTTTCAGTAAAGCAAGAGAAAGTTTGCAGCCCAGTGTGTTTGCCTGCTACTGAGAAGAGAACATTTCTTTGGATAGCAAAGCACTTACCTGGTACTCATTCCAATCAGTATGAGTAAAAGAAAAAAAATTTATTTTTTTCTTCTCAGGTGATAAATGTAGGCAGTTGTTGAGATGCTAGTGAGTAAAAGAAAAAAAAAATCCACAATTTTTGATTCTGAGGTGTTAAATGCAGGCAGCTGTTGAGATTCCAGTGACAAAACTCTTCCAGCATCCCAGCTCTGGCACTTCCATACCTGTTCCTCATGGATGCTCTTTCCTACATTGTGACTTGACTCTATCTTCAGCTCACAGATTGCAACAGAGTACATGATAGTATAGGGGAGGTGATTTCAATGAGTAGGGCACTTTTCAATAGTGGTATTTAGTTAGAATTTAGTCAAAGGAGATAATATTTATTTGTCACACATGCTAGGTTGATTATTTCTTGTAACATTAATTTTATTGTAGTGGACTCCTTATTTTGGAGTAGATGGGAAAAGCTTAATATAGAATCTTCTATGTCAAGAGATTAAATGGATTGTCCTTATACTAAACTCTCAAATTGAGTGAGGTTTTAGCCTCATACCTTCTGTAACTAGAAGAAATCCACATACTGAAAATACTTGTCCACAATATTCTCTTGTCTGGTGGCGATTTCAGAAAGGGAAAACAGATTAATGGTTTTCCCCTTTCCTTTCTCTGTGAACTTTGCACAACTTGTTTGCCCTAAACTAGAGCAGTCTTGAATTAATTTCTCTTTCAATCCAGGTCCAAATTCTCCAAACCAAACCCCACTGGTTCTCCTTGAGGATGTGACCAACATTTATGGTGACACAGATATTGATCGTAACAAACACGTACACAAGAAGAGGAAACTTGCTGAAGGAAGAGAAAAAACAATGGTAATTTTTCTAGACTTTTTACTTTGCTATAAGAATGGCAGTGGTGCTGGAATGTTTTGCCACAGATCTCCTAGATGTATTTGCAGAGTTATCCTGGATTAACTATTTATGATTTTGCAAACAGATTGATTTTTTTTTTTGCTAAAACCAGCAAGGATAAAACTATTTTTGTAGCAATTGCTGTTGACAGATACAGACTGATGTGAATAACTTGAAGAAGTTCAGCAGAGAGTGCAGAAGTAGTCAGACCTACAGCTAAGCTCCTCAGGGAGATTGTGGAGTCTCCTTCTCTGGAGACACTCAAGACCCACCTGGATCTGTTCCTGGGTGACTTGGTCTAGGTGATCCTGCTCTGGCAGGGGGGTTGGACTAGATGATCTTCTAGGTCCCTTCCAACCCCTGACATTCTGTGGTTCTGTGTGATTCTGTAAGCCTCCAAAGTAGTTGTGTTTTCATTAATGGAACTGTGAATATATCTTTAGTAGTAGAAACCCACTATTTCACAGAGTTTCTCTGCCAGTAGCAGTACTCATCTGCATAAGGATTATGTTTCCTTTGTATTATGCCACTGTAGGCTTAAGCTGAGGGATAATGTAAAGTCTGGATGTATTTACCAGTTAATCTGGCTGAACAGAATGGGGGCTGTTATATCCCACTATACCACTGAGTTTCTTAGCAGCAAACCCAATTATTCTACTTTTAAAAGTCACTTAAACACCCTTAAACTAGGACCTTGGCATCTCTAATTTAAAATGTTTTTTTCTGTGCTCAGTGGCACTTTGACTTTAAAATTCTTTGAAGGAAGTCTAAATGAAAAAGTGATTTTTAAATTTTTTTTTTTGTTTCACACTGACTTTGAATCAGAGCTCAGATGATGAGGATCCCTCTGGGAAGGCACGGAGTCGCCATATTACAGTCAACAAGGCAGATCTTGCAAACTCTATTGAGGTATTAGAGAGCTTTAAACTGGCAAGAGAGAGTTGGGAGCTGCTCTATTCTCTGGAAACACTTGACAAAGGTAAGGCAGGGTTGCAGTTAAACTTCACTGCTGTGCACAGAACTCATTTTACCCTTGTTATAATAGAATTCCTGTCAGTGAATCCTGAAAAATGAATTTGTTTTGGTCCTGAGTGTTTTTTTATCTAAGCTGCAATAAGAAGCTTTATCTGTTCTTGGATTTCTGAATATTTTGGTTCTGGATTTTGGTTTTTTTGCATCTTACTCAACCCCACTTCTCTTGGAAGCAGCTTTTACTGAAGGAGCAGTTGGTTAGTAGTAGTGCCTCATAATACCTAGTGAGGATGTGCTGCTAGTGGCTGCTTTACTTCATGCTTAAGAAGATGTGTCTTTACTGTGTCTCTCCCTTTCTGATAATATTTGGTGTGATAATTTTGAAAACAAATTTTTAAAAAAACAGGCAAATAGTACCACCTAGCTGCTTGGAGATTTGTTGCACACTGAAGTATAATTAAAATATAAATGTATAGGAAGAGAGCATCCTGTGTTTGAAAGATTTCACACTCTTACTGTTTGTTTGTTTGTTTCATTTTTACATTTATTTTTTTTTTGTTCTTTTTCTGGATAATTGATTTTTAACCCAAGCTGTGAAATGCTTCATTTTCTCTTTTTCTTCTCTGACCATTTATGCAGAATTCACCAGAATTTGTTTGTCCTGGAAGACAGACACCTGGCTTTGGTTAAGAATCTTTCTTACAGACATGATCATCTACCAGGTAAAAAAATAAAGTATAAACTAGCAGAAATGAGATTAATTGTGGTGTTCTTCTTCCTAGTGAGTAGTTGCTCTGATTAGCCACTTTGAACACTTTAAAATGTCTGGTTAATGATTTTCTCCTCCCAAACATGACCCTTTTGGGGACAGAATCCTAGATTGTTTCCACAGGCTAGGTATCCTACTCAGGATATTCCTCCCAAGTAGTGTTTGTTGAGTCCAGCTGGTTTGGACATATGGAAAAGACCTCTGTATTGTCATTTTAACCAATAGATAAATACAGTGTTATGGAAGAAAAGTGCATTTTATTCTCCTGCTAGTGCATTATATTGGAACACAAGCAGAGAGGGATTTTCAAAGAGCAGATTTTAAATGGCTCAGTGAAAATGTATCATTCTCCTCAGAAATTAGGCTGACTGTACTCATTCCAAATATCATTTTGGATATTAGGCTGCTTCTTTTATATATTTCTTTTGGGGGTCTTTTATTTTTGCCTGTACTTGTACCTGAACAAGAGCTATTTGAAACTTAGTTTAAATAAAGTCATGATGAACTTTGAAGAGCATGATTATTTGTGCCAGAAACAAATGCAATTTTATAAACATTTGTAAAGCACCAGTTTGTCTCCTTGATCAATCCCCACTCAGAGTGTTCTGCTAGAGACACATTTTGAAGCCCTGTTACTCTGTTATGAAAGTTTTCTGTAAGGAATATTTTATTTCTGTCTTTCTACCCATTGTCTACAGAAGAGCCTAACACTGTCTCTCTTTATTTTTTCTTAAGGGGCAGTACAAAAAAGCAATTAGCAGCCTACATCACTTGGCAGCTCTTCAGGGCTCTCATTCTCCACAGCAAATTCCAGGACAAGGATCACTGGAAAATCAGAGGGCACTGATCCAGTTAGCCACGTGCCACTTTGCCCTTGGAGAGTATCGGGTGGGTACAGCACTCCACACACTGCTCCTTCCTCAGAGCCCTGGGCTTCCCAGCTGTGATGTTCCGAATTCTCCCACTAAGCCAGGGTCTCTGCTGCATAGGGAGAAGAATTCTGCTTCTGAGAACATTAACTCACCATCTCTCTTGTTTAGTCTCTTTGGTAGTTATGATTTGGGAAGGGGTTTATTATGATTTGTCCATAGCTACAAAGTTGTCTGCAAATCTGATTTCCTTAACTTCACTGACACTTTTAAATACTGAGGTAACATTCTTAGGTGTAGGCTTCATGTGGCAGGGGGAAGAAAAGGTTTCTAGAAAAGAACCTTCTGTGATCATCTTAGAAAAGAATTGGTTATCAATTGCCAGTCTAAGAGACTGCAGAACAATAGTGTCTTGCCTGACTTCTGAAATTGCTGTACCTTTGCAATACATACTTGGTGTTTTTAATATTAGTGGTCTAAGGTCAGTCAGTCAGTGTCAGCACTAATAATAAAAGCTGGCACTCTTAGGATCCTAGTACTAGTGGACAAGTCTTTTTTTTCCTACAAGTTTACTACTTTTCATTTGGAAAGGTGGTAACATATCCCCACAGACCTCTTACTGTCTCTAGGAAATAGCGTTAAAAATTCATTGCATTTCTGTCATGCTGTCAGATTGCCATTTCCCTTTCTATTTTTACCACAGACAGAGCAAGCTTGAAAAACTATTCTAAGAATTCTTTTGAAAACTTAATGCTTCCAAATAAAATCGTTTTTGATTGCAGCTGTATTGATCTTTCACTCCTGAAATGAAGAGTGCCGGTACATATTTCTTCACCATTAAAATGATTTCTGTAGGCTCTCAGGTTGTTTAATCACAACCATGTTTTTTTTTTACACAGTCAAATTAAGTTATGCATTGAGTCCACTCAGGTTCTAGCAGAAAATTTTGTGATTGTCCATGATTGGTTTGTTCTTTTGTGTTATCTGAAATTTTAACCATTATTAACATACCTGAATGTTAAGAACTTTAATTTAGACTTGGCATTCTCCTGTCCCTCCCCTTCTTTTCACAGCAAACCTGTGAAAAAGTGCTTGACCTCGTGTGCTGTATTTTACTTCCAATACAAGAAGGAGGTAAAGTACAAGAGGAGCAACCTAAAGTAAAGTCTAAATTCAGGAAAGGTATGTCTCTACCTTAGACTGTGTCAGCTCAATTTTAGTTTTTCAGTTGACTATATAATTTTTCTCTTTTTTTATTACAAAAAGAGAGGACGTTCTTCATCTACTCTTGGTTTTGTGAGTGGTTTTACTGTTGGTACCTATTAAAATACATTGGTGACAAAGTCCTTTCACAGGAAAAGAGAAGTGAAGAAAAAAAATTTAAATGTGTAACTTCACTTTTGAATAATTAAGAATTTACCTTCATAGTTTTCCTCTCTACCTGAGATTTGGCAATTGTATCTTTTTTTTTTTTTTTTTTTACTCCATTCTGATTTCTTTCAAACTTACAGCATTATACAATCATGAGACCTCTAAAGAAGCATATAACAAACTATTCTGTTTGCAGGGTCTGATTTGAAGCTTTGGCCATGTACCAGCAGAGCAATCATGCCTTACTGCCTGCATCTATTGCTAGCTTGTTTCAAGGTAAGCTGCAGCCAAGGCTTCCCATTTTCTTGTGTCTCCAAGGCCTAGTTTAGGTCCTGAGACTGTGGCCTTATCATAGTGGTGTGGTAAGGTGTAAAGATGTTTTGTTCTCTATTTTTTTTCTCTTCTATTCATTTCAGTTTTGGGCAGAGGGGATAGATTTAATCCAAAAATATTTAGATTTAATCTCAAAATATTTTTGTCTGTGTTCAGACTTCCCTTAATGGTCAGTGGAGAGAATTTGGTATTTAGGATGGAAATTTCCAACCTGTTTTAAATGTATATAACTGGGCAGAATGAAACACTCCCAGAGAGCTTCTTTTGTCTTTGCTCACATGTAGGTGAAATTAATTGCATATATTTATAAAAGCAACTTGTGTTTCTTGATTTTCTCAATGTCTTTTTTTTTTTTTTTCCCCTGAAGCTCAGAGCTTTCACAGACAACAGAGATGATATGGCCCTGGGCCATGTGGTGGTTCTGCTTCAGCATGAGTGGCCAAGGGGTGAAAACTTATTCCTGAAAGCCATCAACAAGATCTGCCAGCAAGGAAACTTCCAGTATGAGAATTTTTTCAACTATGTCACAAGTATCCTTTCTCACTGAGAGTGTCTTTCACATCCAAACCCATGTGCTGGGGTGTTGAAAAAGCTGTTAGATAGTTTCAGCTGCTAGTATAGTTTCTATAGTTAGAGAGAATCACATTTTTTGCTGTGAATCATATTCT
Source organism: Ceyx melanurus (assembly GCA_024611195.1). Taxonomy (NCBI): domain Eukaryota; kingdom Metazoa; phylum Chordata; class Aves; order Coraciiformes; family Alcedinidae; genus Ceyx; species Ceyx melanurus. The sequence continues at coordinate 18,776 of JANHGL010019402.1, read as the reverse complement.
GTCTTTATTTCCATACCATGCAAGCCTCTTGCAATGGGTGGCAGTGCACAGTGGACTATAAATGTGCCTCCTGTCACCTGCTCTGGCTCTTCAGAGCACCCTGAAATACATTGCAATTGCCAGGCAGAAAAGCAGCAGCAGCTTTGGCTGCTCCTACAAGTGATGGCAGTCTTTTTAGTAAGATTTATATCTATCTATAGAGATCTATACTAGAAGGTTGTTAACCAAAACCATAAAGCAGTATGTGTGCTTCAAAGAGTTGAATGATTGGGGCTGTTGCTTGTAAAATAATGTGTATAGCTAAGTGTTCGGGGTTGAGCTGTGTCAAAATTCATGCAGAGCACATCTGATTTCTCTGTTCAGTTGTCTGATCACTTTGATCAGCAGGAACACATGGAGAGTTTAGTGTTTAACCTAAATAGACATCCAGAAAGCAAGGGGTCTCTATCTGAGACAGCTAGAAAAGCTCTGGTGTTAAAAGAAAGAAATCATGAAAAGAAAAAATAAAATAATTAAGGACCAAAGCAGAAAACTAAAAATACCCCATGTGCCATTGGGGTATTTCCTTCAGTCCCAGTATGCATTGCTTTGATAACCTGCAGTGCAGGAGAAAAAAAGTAAAACCAACCAGGGAATTTGTATTGAGAGATGAGCTTTTATTTACCTCTGACTGTACCTGTGAAGACAGAAATTGACTGATGTGTGTATTTTGCACTTTCAAAAGCCATTTCTCCTGAGTTTGGGGAGGATTAGGAATACATGCTGGGATCATCTTTATCACTTTTAAGAATGAGGTACTTCAGTAGCTGTTCATTTTGACTGGCCTTTTAACAATGTGGCTTCAGATGTGAGGGATAAAAATGAATATTCTCTATCTTATTTTTCCCCCACTGAAATCTTTAACGTTTTCTTCAGATATTGATATGTTGGAGGAATTTGCTTATTTAAGAACACAGGAAGGAGGGAAAATTCATCTGGAACTGCTGCCAAATCAAGCAATGTTGATCAAGTAAGGATAAAAAAGCATTTACTGTTTTCTTTGGGGAAAAAAAAAAAAAGAGTATGTTCTGGTTGTCTTTGCTTCATGTAATCTTCTGGATAGTAAGTTTGTCGTGCGTTTGAATTTCAGTTCAGGAGTTGGCTAAGGAGTTCAAACAAGACCATGAGTTTCTTTTTCTGACTCTCTTGCTAATCTGTGAATGCTTTTTTGAGGGTTCTTCAACTTCAAACTCCTGCTTTTACAGAACTTTATTTTGAAGTGTGGCATTTGCTTGAGAATGATTCATATTCATTCTGTGATTCTATTTCTTCACCATGAGAGTGGTGAGACACTGGCACAGGTCACCCAGAGAAGTTGTGGATGCCCCATCCCTGCAAGTGCTCAAGGTCAGATTGGATGGGGCTCTGAGCAACCTGGAGGTGCCCGTGGCAGGGGGGTTGCAACAAGATGGTCTTAAAGTCCCTTCCAACCCAAACCATTCTATGATTCTGTGACACTGAAGTGGTTACAGTATTGCTCTTTCAGACACTTGCGTTTGGCAGGAATTCTTTAAATAACAAGGTGTGAGTGTGAGGTCTTAATAATTTGGATGATCAGAAATTGCTATTTATTGTAAACAAAGTTATTGAAAGGCCACTGAATGATGAATAACTTAGGTTTAAAACCTAAATTAATTTACACTCCAGATAAACTCTTATTAACCTGTCAGAACTAGCAAGTCATCTCTTGCTATGTACTGAACAAGCTTATTCTGCTTAGTTTATCATGAGATCCTGAAGGAAATGAATAATTTGGATTAACTTCCTAGGTGTTCTTAGTTTTGAGTCAAGACTGAAAAAGTATCTGCTGCAGGGTTTTAGTGGCAGAATGTTTTGGAATATCCTTATTGTTTATTAGAACTTGTGGTATTTGGCTTTTTAAGGGGAGGGCTACTAAAGTTTGTTGAAATTCCAGTTTGGGTCAGTATATTCTGGCTATTCGTTAACTAGAAATGGGCTAGTTTAAAAAAATAAATGGGAGGCTAGCATTAGACAAGTGGATCCTAATTTTCACTAGTAAATAGATTTCCCAGAGTTCTAGGGAATCAATGGAAAAATGAGATACTAGATGTAATTAATAAAAATAAATAAAAATAAGAAATGCAGGTACTTAATGATGTGACAATTTCCTCTCTGAACTGCAATAGTTCAGTGCTGTTTCTCTGCATTTTGGCTTTTATTTGAACTGGGATGGATTGGAATAGTAGCTGTTACCAGTCAGACCCCACCAGTAAGGAAGCAGTTTCTAGCAAGACAGAAATGTCTCTCTGACCACTTCTTGACCAGTGTTTTGTCCTGAATGATAGAAGTGCTGGTAGAAGAGAGGTCCATTTCTTTGTGCTGATTGAGCCAAAATGCTCAAATCTGTGCAGCTGGAAAAACCTTGTACAGTGTTTTTTATATGGCTGGGATGTGGACTTCATCAGGGAGATGGGAAAGTTGAGGGTGCAGTCCTGAGGTGATGTCTACTCCCCTGGTTCCCAGCTATTTTTTAGCTGGATTGGCTGGTAAGCTCAGGGATGGTGTCACCCAGCAGCATTCACCACTGGGTGGCAGGGGTCACTGGTAACCAGTTAGCAGCACTGGTTAGCTCGTGGCCTCTCTCAGCTAGGGTTTCAGCACCACCTCAACCCCTTTTCCTGGCACAGTGGGTGGTGGTCTCACAATCTGCAGCCTGGCTTTCAGCTTTCAGAGCTCTCACCAGCTCTGTTCTCTGAGCTGCTGCCCCATCCTCCTCCCAGTGATGAGCAGAGGCAGCTCAGACACTGTCCAGTCAGGCATTGAACTGAGCAGCTGCTCCTTGGCCTGATCTTTACTGAACATAAATGTACAATAGCAATCCTGCATCTTCACTGATGGGAAATGCATTCACACATACTCTGTTTTCAGAAGGACGGCTTTTTTTTCATGACTTTTGGCACATTTTCTCCCCTCAAATCCCTCGTTCTTCTTGCAGTGCTTTTCCTCAGTATGTTACACTTGAGAGGAAATTAGGTTAATTTTTCTGGACCTAGGAAAGCAATGTGGTTTGCAAAAGCTGAAGTAAGATCTTGCTTGCTAGCCTGTAGACTTCCTAATCAGCTTTAAATTCAACCACTAACTTTTGCACTCCACTCTAGATAAGCTGGGTTCCACAGTTTGATTATCCCTATCAGTAGGGGCAGTGTGTAGTAAAGAGGTGATGAATTTAAAGAGGAAAATTAAGAGGTAGTGAAGTTAAAGAGGAAAACCACAATATGCAAGAAATGACATTAATTCTGTGCTCCTCTTTTTGCTAAGTCTTACTTTAGTCTAATCTCAGCCTACCAAACTGCATCATAATCTTGATGTGAAAGCTGTTGAGTGTTCTGCATCTCCTCACAGTCTCATCACATCTCCCCCCTGGGAATAGAGGAGGAAAAACTCAGTTGATTTGAAGTGAAACAAAATATCTGGAAAGTGACATTTTAATTCTGATGGTGCACTTGGGTACCTTTCATTCTGACTGCAGATCTTGCAAACAGCAATGCAGAAACAGTTGTGCAAAATCCCTTTTGCACTCATCTGCCTCTCTGGGACCAATCTTGCTGTTCCTGTGTATTTTTTTTGTTCCCTCTGTCCATTTTTGTAAGTACTGGAAGATCATTTGATTAATTATTGTGACTATTTTATTGCAGGTTATTGTAGCTGTGCTGTAGAGTGTTTCTGTACTCAAATGTCCCATCTTTATTTGACCTTTATAAGCATAGCTCTCCATCCATGTTCATGAATAAATTATAGACACTAACCAAAAGAGCCACCCTTGAGATCTGAAGGTAGGCACCTGCTCACTATTATAGGTGTGTGAGTCTTGCTTCCCTGCTCCTTTCTCAGCATCTCTGGGGTGAACTTGGTACTCAGGTGCCTAATAAGTTTTAAGTGATGTTTTGAAGAGGTTAAGAAAGCAGATGTGTTCTCCATAGATCAAATTGCTCCTTAGGTGGGGCACTGGGTTTGCTCTAGGCTGGATGGATGAGGTTATTGTGGTACAGACAGAACAGAGAGAGGACTTGACAGCATGAAGAAAACAAACTACCTTTCAGCTGAGACACCTTTGGGTGGCTTATTCACGTGGCCCTGGGCATCAATGGGAGGTTGCTCTAAGTGGCCATTAGTGCTCTGATATTATGCCATCCTCTGACAGTGTGCAACTTGAATTTGAAAAGGTGGGAAAAGGCCATCTGTGGGATAAGGGAAAGATCCTTAGGCAGTCTGTAAGCAACACTGGCATGTACTCAAGGTGGCTGATGCCCACTGTGCTAGCCTGGGGCTCAGCAGCAAACCCCTTCACTCCCAGCTGTGGGCTCTCCTGGTTCTCTGTTGTGCTCACCAGCCCTGTAGGAAGCTGGAATTACTGGCAGTGCTCCTCTGAAACCTTCCCTGGATGCCAGGCTGCCTGGGCAGAGCAGTGAGAGTGCACCAGGGTACGACTGTGAATCCTTTTGGCACCTCCTGCTGGCTTTTCTCCTGGTGTAACTGTCACGAAGAATGATGTGTATCTCTTTAGCCCACAGTTGCACAACAGCCTGGTGATGCAGCCTGGGGATATTTGCATGTTTGATGCTGTTTAAGGGCCCCACACCCCTTTGGCTGCTCTGTGGTTCTATTGCTACGTGGTCTCCCCCTTCCTTTTTGGTTGCTCCTTTTTTCCAGAGAGGAGTTTTGCACCAGAGGGGGTAGTTGGTGTGTGGGTGTTTGAATGCTGCTATTTGCTGTTTTTTAAAGGACTTCTAGCCCTCCCATGGGGTTACTGCAGCAGGAATTCATACCTGTGCTACAGCCCAGCATACAGACTGCTGACAGGTACCAAGTGGAAAAAAACCCGCTCATAGTGTGCCGTGTTTTGTCAACATCTTTTACTTGCCCATGGTTTTCAGCAATTTGTCACTCAATATTTTTATTTTGATTCTTTTCTTTCTCCATTCGTGCCTACATTGCCTGGCAAACCATGTTGTTCTGCTGTAACATCTCTTTTTCTTTTTCCCATAAGTTGCCAGTATCCATGTCCTTTCAGTTTAATAATCACCACTGAATTTGAACAGAAATGTAGAAATCCCTCCAAATAATACTGATTGATGTTCAGTCACATATTAGCAAGAGTATAACCCTTTCTTTTCAAGATGCTGGTTACTGGATCTGTTTGTAGCTACTTCTCTTCATTTGAACTGTTCTGAATTCTGTTTTCCTGTTTTCCAGCTGTTAGATGACACACATATGTCTTCAAAAGTGCTGCTGCCTTGCTCAGTAGCTGTTGGTTGCCTGTTCTCCTTTAGGTTCCAACTGACCATAGCACTCATCTGCCAGCAATGTTTTAAGACAGTATAGATGGAAAACAGATCTTGCCTCATAACCTCTGGATGTGCTGGAGTGTTTGCAGTGCAGTTTTTGCTTCACTCAGCTCATCAATGAATTGCCCAGTAGTCTCCAGATTAGTTTTTTCTTTGCCTTTTCCATATGTTAGGGCGGTCTCTACTGTTTTGGCAGAGAAGTCTCTTCTCAAATGCTGGACTTGCTGGTGTAAGTCAAGGTGGGATGGTATTGCTGGTGAGGGTATCCCAGACTCTTCCCTTTCTTATTCCAAGCATCTCTGGATTGGCAGATACCCTCAACCTTTGTTTTTTTTCCTTTTGTTCTTGCAGTGTATTTGCTGGGTTTGACCCAGCTCTTCATTCTTACCTGTGACTCAGGACTTGTCTAGTGTTATGGTTTTCTCTCTAATTTAATTTATGCTGCTCCTTTAGTAGTGATTGGGCTCTCATTTCAGGGCATATCTTTTGCTTCCCTTCCCAAGCAGGGTTTGCAGGTAGATGTCACAGAGCCTTGATCTTTGTACCCAGTTCTGGACAAGTACAAGTCAAAGTGTAGTGCTTTGGTGATGCTGGATGTTGTTTTAAGGACAAGATTTAGGTATCAAACACTAAAGGCCAGTGTGAGGACAAAGAACTGTTCAGCAGAGCATCCTTTAACAGGGCTGTATCCCAAGAGTTGCCCCAGCCAACATCACTTTAGCTTGCTCAGAATAAGGACCTTTGTTGTGTTTGGAAACAAGTCCAGTACTGCTCAGAAGAAATGCCTGGTGTCTTGTCTCTCCACAAGAGCTGGTTCCTACTGGTGCAGACTCACATCTCAGCTTGATCTGGGCTTTGTGCTGGCCTGTGTAGTATTCACTGCACCCTTCCTTACTGGAAGAGTCAGTACCAACAGGATTATAGCTCCTTCTTGCATTTTCCTACTGGTACAAGATTTCCTCTGCTGTGGATGGTGGCAGCCATCTGCCCCAGCCATTTAGAGAAGTCATTACAGAGAGGAAGTGACCTGGGCAAGGACAGAGAGAAAAAAATCCTTTCCTCAAGCAAGAACTCTGGATTAAGGGTGGAGATTTAACTGTTAGCCAGAACAGCAACATCCCCGCCTCCCCAAAGCAGTGAGAATGAGACTCCTGTGAAACTTGTAATTGTTCAAAGACTTGTAAGCTACTGAACACGTGAATTTTTAATAGTAGGATAGCATGGCTCTGATACCAAAGTGGGTATGGACAGTAGATACATCCTGAGTGACACACAGTACTTTTGAAATGACTGGAGTCCACCAAAGCACCATGATTTGATGTTTGTCTGTCTCTTTCTCCTCCCTTGGCTGAAGGCATCACACAGTCACCCGGGGTATCACGAAAGGAGTGAAGGAAGATTTCCGCCTGGCCATGGAGCGCCAGGTCTCGCGCTGTGGGGAGAACCTCATGGTGGTCCTGCATAAATTCTGCATTAATGAGAAAATCCTGCTGCTCCAGACTCTTGCTTGAATGGACTGGATCGTGATGGAGTGGAGAGAGGGGAACATGAGTGTGTGACCTGCAGTGTGGCAGTGGAAAAACACTTGTCCAGAAGGTTGAACTTCCCTGTCAGCTACAGGTCCTGCAATACACAAACACCACTCAGTGTTTGTTCACCACTTAGTTGGGTAGATCAAACTTTATAAATAAATCTTTGTTTATGAAGTCTTCCTATGTGTTTTCCATTAGGTGAATGCCTTAGTGCTGTCCAGCTTTATATATACACACACAACACAGCAGTACTATTTTTTTTTTTTTATTAGCATTAGTTTGGAAATCAGATCATGAGTGATTTTCCACAATTTCCACAAACATCTTACAGTGTATTTGTTGGCTATCTCTTCCTTTTTGGCTGAATTCTACCTGTATTGCTGGCTTTCAGATTCAGAGCCCTTCCATAAATCCATTTATAAAGAGGAATGCTTTGATTGAGCTGTGGTGATCCCCAGGTGCTTACACAATAGGAACTGGCCTTTCTGCACTTGCAGAGTGTAGCAGCTGAAACTCAGCCCCCATCTCTGCTCAAGGTATGTAACTCAGTGACCCAGAACACACAGACAGGCTGCTCAACCTGATTCATCAGCCAACACAAGAGATCTTTGGCACCAGGCTTCAACCTAAATTGAAGGGTTTTGATCCAAGACCCAAGCTTTCCCAGGCAGTCGCTGCCCCCCCTGAGCTGAGGATGATGCCAGTGCTCCCAAGTCCAAGCCATGGCTGAGTTAAATGTGTGCCAGGAGCCAGAGTGGCACAGGCATGCAGGTGGCAGGTGCCAAGGGTACATACAAACCCCAGACAACAGGAGCTAGGGGATTCCTTGTCAGATGCAACAACTGTCACCACAGTCCCATCCTGATAACCCCTTGCAGTCACCACCCAGATCCCTTGTAAATCCTTTCAGAAGCACCATCAGGCTTTCTTTGACTGCCTGACTGGTGCAACATGTTCAGTTTGTATAAAGGAGGGAGATCAGTAAAAATATTTACAGAATACAGAAAACAGAAAGAGAACAACTACAGCAGACTAGTAAGTTTTTGCTAAATAGGAAAATACTGTCCCTTAACTCCCATGGCACTTGTAAACTTGAACTAGTATCCCTTTTTAGTACTAGAGCCCAGCATGAGTGGCAGTATTTCATGCTAAGCCACTTTATGCACTTGCCCCATCAGAAACCTGCTACACCTTGCCCACCCTCTATCAGATTTTCCAGAATATCCTCCTCCTGTAAAGAAAATAGGATATTATGACCCAAAGAGTTGTTGCAGTGAGGTTTTGAGTCAGATGCTCTGCGTGGGATTGACTGTCTTCCATCTTCCACTTAAAAGGGAAATAGTTTTCAAACACTTCATGTCCAATGTAGACCAGGATTGAGTTCATTCCTGAAAGTAAGCACAGATTGTATCTGAAAGAGCAGGTTTGAGCTCACTTCAGAGTAAGCAGGCAGAGGCATGCCAGGCTTTTGAAGCAGGGTGGCACCAACTGCAGCTCCTCACAACAGTTAATGTCCCAAGGATGTTAAATATGTGTTTTTTAACACAGTCAGAGGGATTCTCCCCCCAAAAATATTTACTGAAATACAAACTAATATGCTACATTGAAAATACAACTAATATGCTAAATTGAAAATACAATCAAATGGTATTTTATTGACAAGGAGAATAATCACAGTTATTGTCTTCGGGGTGGCCAAGTGCCAACCTCTTTGGTCAGATCTGTTGCCTTCACAAACAAATGCTGACTGGCCTTCAAAGCTCTGGGATTTTGGGTAGGAGATATGATACTATGCTGTCACCCTACCCATCTTCCTGTCCAGACACCAGTGCTGCTGAAAGGTTCCCTCTGCTGTGGGTTTGCATTCTGTCCTCAGATGTTTGTCAAGAGCCCAGTGTGGTTAAAACCACAGTGGGGTGATTTGGGAGGCAGGCTTATCTAAAAACACAGAGGCAGAACCTCCATGGCTGCCCAGGGAATTTCATCTTCCACAGCTTCAGAAGTGGTATGACTGCTGACAGGCTTTGGAGTTACCCAACTCTCAGCAGTCCTTTCCAAAACCAACTACGAGCCAGCTGTGGTATTTTTCTTGGTACTAGGCAGCTGTTCCCTGGCACCTTAACTGGAGACCAGACTGAGAACAGTCATTGGGCAATAGCAGCCTCCAGCCCCCATTTAGTCTCCTGACTATCTGGTCTGTAGTGTCCCAGTTCTGTGCAAAGATTCAGCTCAAGTTAATCATTCTGGCATCCTTCAGGTTACCTCATTCCAAATCCTCTCTCTTTTAGAAGTGCAGAAAACATAAAGAAGACAGTGTCAGTGCAGAAAGAATTGAGAGGAATAAGTTTCCAGCTGTGATTTTACTGACCTGGGTAGAAAAATGGAGCACCCGACCATAGTCTCTTGACATCCACAAGGTAATAAATCAGCAGTAAGAGCACAAAGGCAAAGCAGCACGTGGTTGTCACATATGATACTGACCTACACACATTTTCAGGAGAAAGATTTAGAGATCTGTATGATACAGGGAGGTCTCAATACAAGAAAGGTCAAACATTTTCCAAGGTGAAATAGTCATTTTACAAAGTCATCTCAAAGTTGTGTCTGCTTACCACAAGTTCTTGTTCACAGGAATAAACCCTTCTTCTTTAGAACATTTTGTCAGGATAGCAGAAATAATTCCCTGAAAGAGAGAGTTGCTGGAGTTTATTCAACCACTGCAGCATGTTTCAGAAACAATTACCATGTCTGTTAAAGAGCTACAGAACTTACCATTCCTATGCTCCAGATCATGAACCGACTCATTATTTGCTTGTGCTGGTCTTTGTAGAATAAGATAATTTTTCCTGCCTAATATAAAAAGTATATATATATAAAAAAAAAAGAATGCTCATAAATGTGATCAGATGTCAGGAGCCAGATGTATTTGCCATCCTGTGCCAAGACAGAGAACATGAATAGGATTTATATCAACTAAGCAGCTAAAAGGCTCAGAATGGAAACTCAGAATGGACACAGAGGGAGAAAAACTAAACACAGCCCACTGAGCAACAGAGGTGCATCCTTTCTCCCTTCCCTCTTGGGTTAGCACTGAGGAAGAGGATAAGAAACTGTTAGGTTAACACAGTGTGGCTTGAGCTCCATGTCCCTCAGCAAGGACTGCATGGAGAATAATGCCACGTCGAGGCCTCAGCCCCAACACCTTCTCCCCAGCTCCACATCACACCCTGGCTTGCTTGGATTACATGCTCCTTTTTACACTAAGAACTGTGTGCTGGTGACTTAATCTTCAGTGCCACACTTCTGTTCCATGCTCTGCCCTGCAGAGATTCCCAGTCAATTTTTACCCAGTGCTATGTGCAGGAACAATTTTTTTCCCAGAGAAGTGTTTCAGTTTGGTTAAGGTGCTCCACAGACAGAAATGTCTGCAATGACTGACTAGAACTGCACCTCAGAGTGTTCTGAGAGCCTGTTGTAGGTGAGCTGGCAGCTTTTGCTGCTGCTGAGCCCCTGCCTCACCTCTGCAAGGTGGCTAATGCTGTGTTTCAAGAGGAAAACTGGCAACAGGTACAGCTGTGACCTTTCAAACTGTAGGTTTAAAATGAAGCTCTGAACTCTGCATCACTTAGCCCCATTTCCCAACACACAGAGCCAGCCTACTCCCAGTATAAGCTCAACCTTCCAAAAAAAGCAGTTTCCTGATGGATATTTTGCAAACTTCTTGTGTCCATCCCTTAGAAAAAATGAGAAGAAGTCTTGGTATATCTAATGCAAGCTGCTGCCAGGTTAAATTCCATTTCTGTGACTCTCAGTTGAAGCTAAGTCAGCCTGAAACCACTGCTCTGGAAAAAGTTGTTCAAAACAGCCTCAATATTAAATAAAGAAACCCAAGTTGTCTCCCCATTTCCAAGATTCCTTCAAATCTTCCCATTACAGCACAAAGACAGAAAGAAAAGAGGTACCTGCAGTCCCAGAAATGCCATAAAAATGGAATTTATGGTCCCCAGGATCCCTTCAGGATCATAAGGCATCATCGTTTGGTATATCACCTTAGAAAGAAAACACTTGTTACAGGGCACCTAAGCAACCAAGTCTCCTTTCTCTGCCATCCCCTGGCACAGGGTATTCCCAAACCCCTCCTGACAGCAAACCAAACCCTACTTACACTTGGAGAGGGATGCTGATAGATGTGCTTTTCTCCAAGAAGCAGTCGGTCAATGTAACCAGCTGCTCCTCCAGTGCAGTTGGGATAGTTCCCAAAGTCTCCAATGCCCCCAGGACCAAGATAGCCCCTAGGACAGAAGCAAAGAGATGATGGCACCAAGTGTTGGCACACTCCACCTGGACAGCAGTTGGCCTACTGGCTCAGCACACTAAATGCTTGATGTTTTCCCTGGGCAGAAGCAGACACAGGTGACATCTGGCTGGTGACCTTTTTCACACAGTGAATGCTTCCCTTAACCCCTTAGCCTGAAACATCTTCATTCTTTCCCTCTGGCTAATAAAATGTATTTTCTACTCAGAAGAAATAAAAAACCCCAAACTGATACCCCATAGAAAGTATCCTGAGTGTGCAGTCTTACCTGGGACAACCTGGCACTGGTAACAAAAAGGTCAGGCAGAGCCAAACCACTTCTAGCATCAGAATGAAAATCCACTGTGGCCAGAAGGGGAGAAGATCCTGCAAAGCAGGACATAGTGTCTCCTGCACGAGATGGAGAGAGGTGTGTATTAGCTGGCAAGTAAAAGCCATGGCCTTGGGGACACCGTGTCCTTCCTGGCAGGCAGCCCCCCAGATAGAAGGTAGAGCTGTTGTCATTACAAAGCTGAGTTCTACCAATAGACTTTTCATCTTTACAAATTATTTCCAGACACTTAATTACTTGAGGGAGGAGGAAAAACAAACCAAAACAAAAGCCCACAATGTTTTTGAGCTTGGAAAATGTCAAAAGGAATTTTGATTCATGAGTAGAACAAAAGCCTTTTGGAAAAACAGACTCCAGAAAGGAAAAAAAAATAAAAGCAGTATTACTTTCCCCTGCTGTGTAAAAACACTGCCAAAATTAATCAGTCAAAAAGGCCACAGGACTCAGCATGGAGATGCCTGTCCCTGGGATCCTTTCATGGTGAAAAGTCAACAGAATGCCTTGGAATAGCCCTTGTAAGCACCACCTGAATGGAATGGTGACATCCTCAAGTACAGCAAAGCCTGATGTGATGAAATGCAGACTGGGACACTGAGGGGTGCCTGTTGCCCATGGTTTTGAACAGGGCACACATCAGGTAAGATGCTACTTTGGTTTCCTCGTTGTTTCTCATGTCTTTGTGTCCAAACAAGAGCAGAAGTTCCCTGACCCTACTCCAGTATCATCTGTCATCTCCCCATGGAACTCACCATGGTCCCACCCTCAGCTCCAGGTCTTGTAAACAGGAGTTCAAGAGCAGCAACCACTAGGTATGTGAATCCCAGCCTCTGGAGCACCCCAGGAATACGTAGGTTATCCCAGGACACTGGAAAACATGCAGGAAAAGAAGACATGGGCTTTTTTAAGTACAAAAATTACCATTTTCCAGGGAGAGCTGAGACCTGCTGCACCTGCAGGCACAAGGAACACTGCACTCTGCCACTCCACTTCCCATAATCCTAATCCTGGGAAAGTCACCACTAAAATGACAAACATGGTCAGCATAGGGGTCAAACAGAATTGCATCAGGGCAGAACTACAGGACACCACCAAAATGCCCCCATGAAGCTGGTCAGTAGAGCAGGACTGACATTCATTTCTCAACAGTCCAGCCAAGGAGGCAGGAACAACAGTTGGGAGAAATATAAGGAGAGCAAGTTCCACTCACATGGTCCAAGGCAGTAGTTGGGATTCACAACTATGATTCCCAGCAGGATGAGCAGAAAACTCCTCCAGAGGATTTTCCCAAGCACCTTCTTCTTGGAACTCCCCCAGGTCAGCATGGAGCTCAGTGACAGTGATATTGATGTTCCCATGATGAACACAAACCTGGATGGAGAACAGAGGGGATGGAAATGAAGCTGAGCAATGTCTCATCCAACGTGTGTGACAGCAAATACTAAAACTAACAGAGTAGCCTGCACTGGCCCAACAGAAATTACTGTATTGAGTGATACTGGACAACTTTATTCCCTCTGATTGTTAGGAATTCCCAGACAACTGAGCTTGCACTATGGGACCTTTCCACCTCTTTCAGGGGTCAGTTGAGGCAATAAAGTTCAAGGAAGTAATTGCATTCTGGTCTTTTTGCAGCAATACATGTGCCACCAAAAAAATCCATTACCCAGAATTAAATTAGCATCTTTGGAGCAGTAAAAAAAACCCAAGCTTCAAATCTATGATTCAAATTCAGAACTGAATTCCTGCCTTCTGGATTAGATTCACAGTCCTAGTCCATCTCCCATCTCCAAGAGTAACCACAACCAGAGTGTATTTTAGAGAAGCACATTAGGGGCAGATGGGAAAATTGCTTCCCCATAAAACTATTCTCTGGTTATAGAAAGATGAGCTTAATCCAAAATTCCCATACCTATTTTAACTCTGGATACACAGAGGTGCAGATCTGAACACCTTCAACACAGCAGCAGGGCAGTGAGCTCCCACTGACAGTGTGTAGGGTGGAAGGAGGATGTGGAGCAGACAAAATCACTTAACTCTTCTGCTGGTTCACATCTGGATGCTGCTGTTATCTGGAGGGGTAGATTCCTCTCAACCTTTTAACACAAATTCACCCCTCCAAGTACATTTCCACCTGCATGGCAAGGTGCATACAGTGTTCTTGCAACCCAGAACATAAAGAATCACTTGACATGAGAATCTATTCTTCAGGAAGACTTACCATGGAAACACCAGATCTGCCACTGTTAATCCTGCAGAGAAATAGGACAGAACACATTATTTACCTCAACATTACTGTAGAGTTTCCAGAGGAGCTGCAGGCTGCTTGCCCCAAAATCTTAACACATTCCAAACAAAACTTAAAAAGCACTAAATCATCTTGCTCCACTGCTTTTAGCATTCTTCCAAAATAGGGTCAGAACCAATTGCTGTGTCTTGGGAAAGATTTCAGGGATCCTTGCTGTTCTCCACTCGGACAGCATGACACCCAAACCCTTCCCCATCAGCTTGTATTATGTGTGTACAACATCAGCTCAATTATCATCATTAAACAACACAAAATGTGTTCAAGAGATTAACCTGTGTCAAAAATGAAAAGGCTACACACAGAGTGTGGCCTGAAACCATCCTGACACTGGGTGATGAGCAGTGCTGACCACACCTAGATACTGCTGCAGTTAAAACCCAGGATAACTGTCTTGATTGTACTTTACCATTCCAGCTCTCATGTTTGAAGAACCAGTATTTTCCACCTCCATAGTTAACAAACACCATAATTATGAGAGAGAGCCTAAAAAAACCAACAAAAACAAACACAATGTATCACATGTTGATGAAATATGCATATATATGAAAACAGAGTTCATGTTTACCCCCCATTACAACATTTCTAACTGGGAGATCTAGTTGATTTGATTTCTAAAACAAGATTATGTACAAGGTTTCCTGCTTTGCCAACCAGGAAGCAGCATTCCAAAGCCCATGGGTGATGGTAAACCAAAGTCAGTTCCCTCACATAGCATTTTCATACTGAACATATGTTGTTCTTTTCCACTCTGCCACAATGTTCATGTTTCCTCAAACTAGATCAAACTGCAAAGTGTTTCGGAAAAGCCAAGAATTCAAACTTTGGATTATCCTCCAAGTAAAACAGACCCCCTTGAACCATCCATCTGCTATGTATTTCCATACACTGTCAAACTACCATTGGAAAAATCTCTTTTGAGCAAGGTCTCTTGTGCTCACCCTCGGAAGGTGTCCAGGGAACGCAGCCGTTGCCGAGAGGTTGTGCTCCACAAACGTGGGCTGGGATCACTGCTCACAGAGTCTGTTGTGCTTGGGGAGCCAAACTCCTTTGGGAACAAGCCAGACACACAAAGAGTAAATCAGCAGCTGCTTCAGCTGACTAGGGAGCAGAGGTCAGCAAACTGCAAACTTTCACAGACTTTGTTTGGTTTTTGTTCTCCCTGTCTTCCTCTTCCTTTTGTTTCCTCAGTTACCACTTCTAACCACTTTGTGGTTCCACCATATTGCAATAGTATTTGCAGATGCTTCACACTCCACCTTTGACCAGGGTGGAAACATCAATGCAGTGAAAAGAGACTGCATTTGAGACTTGGGACCAGTCCAAATCAGTCACAGACTTGCCATCACTCAGTGCTGCTTTACAACGAAGCAGAGCAGATCCAGTTGCTGACCCTCAAACAGGATCCATCCCATCTGCACTTGTCTGACACCAAAGAGAGGCTGTTTAAAGAGCTAAGCCAGCAGAAAAATAATATTTTTAAATGCAGGAGTGGATTCTTAACAGTTGAGTTCCCTAAATCACTGCTCAGCCCCAGTGACAGCATAAAGAAGCAGCCATGACTGTAACACAGCAATGGAGATGAGCACCTACAAGAACTGTAATAACCAAGTCCCCAGATGTTTGGATAGTGTGTGTTCCTCAGAGGTGAAAACACTACAGAAAGCAAAAGAAAGCTGCTGTGGTCACTCACAGAATTAATCAGACGATCTGTTTCTCTGGGGTTCAGTTTCTTGTAAACCCAGTTTCTGACTGGATCAATTCTGAAAATTAGGAACAGTTTAAAACACACACACACAAAAAAACCCAAAACAAAGAAGTGCTTTACAGCAAATTTCATCTTAATCTCAACTCTTTAGCAGCATAAATAAAAAGTTGGGACAGTCCCTATTTCTGTTCTCCCAGTTCACATACTGAGACTCGGCCAGTTTATGGCACCTCAGCCAAGTTCAACTCTGTAATTACACTGCCTGCCACAAGCTCAGGTTTGGGGGCTTTAGTAGGTTGTTTCCAGGCAGGGGTAACTCCCAGAGGTCATTGCAGAGGCAGGATGGAAGGCTACAGCCAGCAACAGGTCACGGGAGGGTGAGGCTATAGCAGATGTCAGCTGCACCCAAGCCAAGGAGGCTGTGACAGACCCAACCCTCCAGAGACACCTAGAATCCTAGGAATGTCAGGGTTGAAGGGACCTCTAGAGGTCATCTAGTCCAACCCCCTTGCTGAGAGCAGGGACATGCAGCTACAGCAGGTTGCTCAGAGCCTCCTCAAGCCCCACCTGGAATGTCTCCAGGGATGGGGCCTCCACCTCCCTGTGCATCCTATTCCAGTGTCCACCACTCATGTGGGAAAGAACTTCTTCCTTAGTTCTCATACCAATCCACTCCTTTCTCACTTCAAACCACTGCCCCTTTCCCTTTCACTCGAGGCCTTTGGAAACAGCCCCTCTCCAGGCTCTGGAACAGCTCCCTTCAGGCACTGGAAGGTGCTCTAAGGTCTCCCTGGAGCCTTCTCTTCTCTAGACTGAACAATCCTAGCTCCTTCAGCCTGTCCTGGGAACAGAGCTGTTGCAGCCCCCTGTCCTGTGGAGAGCCACCACAGTTTACCTTGCACAGGGCAACCTGGAAACAGCATCTGGTCTGCAAGCAGGGCTATGGTGGGACTCTGAAGTGCCACCACGTGGTGACGCGTGACATTAAACTCCCCGCGCAGGTATCACAAAGTGGTCACTCACCTCAGGAAAAGGCGCCCCACAATCAGGACAGCCAGGACCCCCGTGTAAACCAGGAAGGCAAAGAGAATAGCTACATGGGAAAAAGAAGGACACAACTCTGTAAATCCTCTCACAAAAAAACATTTTCAGCAGCCCACCCCTGGCTAAGCGTGACACAAACATGACAGAAAGTCCAGGCCACCAATCATCACACCACCTTCTCCATGCAGGATGTATCCCCAGCCTGGAATCCCAGAGAAAAAGCAAATGAACCCACAACAAACCTCCCAAACAACCCAAAGCAAAAGCAGGCTACTGTCAAAGTGCAGCTCAGTGACTGAACATCTCAGCATAAAATACAACTGCACTGCATCACAAGGCAATGGTGAGAACAGAGTCAGTGTGCTCTGTGTTCTGAAGGAGAAACTAGATTTAGAAACAGCCTCGACATGAATACTGGGGAGAGGGTAATACACCAAATTTGCAAGCATGGAGAATTTTTGACAGCTGGAAAGCTGGAAGGACTGAAGAATAACCTAATGAAATGGAAAGGAATGGAATAGACATAGATGAGAGTTTGAAATAGCCCTGGCAAAGTGATGAACAAAAGAGCAAGACAGGAAGTTTAAAATTAAAGTTGCAACAACAAAGAGACATCCAAATGCTGTATGAGTTGTCTCCCATTTTGTGGGAGAAGCAAGACAGAGGGAAGAAGAGAGAAGATTCTGTGTTCTTACATAACATGGATGGAAACAGGAACTGACTATGAGATTATCTCCTTCCAGACACAACCCACTGATTTTTCTAGCCTAATCTCTGCTGCAAAAAGGTTGTGGTCACACAGTGTGTCAAGTGAAGACAGGTGTAGAAAACAGAAGGGAGGAAGACAATGTGAGAGGAGAGAGCCCATGACACATCTTCAGCACAGCACAAGTGGCTGCACAGGCTTTGTTAGGAAGCTGGTTCTGCTGGGAGACATGCAAATTGTAGGATGGAAGTGGAAAACAGAGCTTTACATACGGAGGTAGCTGTTGATGGGGGCTTCGTTGATGACTAGGTCGCAAGAAACAGCTTTGGCGCTTGTACTTAAGGTCTTTACCACAAGGGAATAATTGCCAAACTCTCCAAAATGATACTGAATCCTGCAGAGGATAAAGGAAACAGAACTTGCTGAGCCTTCACTGCTGTGTGCAGGTACCACGGATGCATCTGGGGGCTGCAAACCTGAATGCTTGTAGGAAAGCCAGCTGATGGTGGGATCTAGCAAGGAGCTGCCTAGCTCTGCTTTAACCAAGTGCTACCCACCTCTAGCCCAACACAGATGCTGCACCACACGTGCACTGCTAGTACATCACCTGCCTTCTTGATCTACAGACTCTCTGCAAGAGAAACCAAGTGCTTGCTCATGCTGCTCAATGCCCATTTCAGCCCCTGCTTGCCCTCCTTCCAGAACAATGACAATGTGCACCAGTTACAGCAGCTGGGGGAATGTTGAACTCTAGGTCTGAACAGTCAGGGAAAAGGAGGTGCAGGCAATAAACAGGCTCAGGGCTTCAAGAAAAAAAGAAACAACAAACAAAACAATAGGACAGAACTACCCAGGTGTTCCCTGGGGCTGGGCCACGTACTTGCAGAGCTCTCCGTGACCCACAGAGCTGTTGAGCAGCAGGGTGAGCGGGTGCTGGGTATCGACTGGTACCGCCGCCATGCCCGGTTTTCTCAGGCTCTTGTCGCTTGGTGGGATAAACGCCAGGACCTGATACAAGCACTGTGGAAGATGAGGGTGAAGGGAGCTCATTAGTGCTGAAGGAGAGTGAAAAGGGGTTCTCCTTTAGAAGCCAAGGGGAGATGCTCAGGGTCTGGAGCAGCTCCCGCTGCGGAGCTTCCCGGCGTGCAGCTCGGAGAGGAAAGCAAAGGGAAGGCACCGAACAAGGCCGCGGGGAGCCGCCCGGGGAAGCCGAGCTGTCAAAAAGCGGAGGCCGGGGGGTGCCACACAAAGGGCGCGACCCCTCCGCGGCTCCCTCCGCTCACCTGGTGGCAGGAGCCGGAGAGGGCGGCGAGCCAGAGGCCCTGCTCGGGCAGCTCGTTGAGGACCAGCAGCAGGGCCTGGTCCATCCGCCCCGCGGGACGCTTCTCCGCAGCCCCCCCTCCGGGTCCGGGCCCGGGCCCGCTCCCGCTGCCCTCCGGCGAGCCCTGCCCGTGCGGCTGCGTCAGGCCGGGTGCCATCAGCAGCCCGCCCAG
>JANHGL010019401.1:0-62084 GCA_024611195.1 Ceyx melanurus | reverse complement strand
AGACTCCCCCCGCGCTGCTGCGAGGCTGAGTCTCTCGCGGGCTCTCGGGCCTTTGCCGTGCGGCCCGGCCGTGGGCGCGCAGGGTCGCAGAGCGGGACGAAGGTTTAAGGCCGTAGGGCAAAGTGCTGCTGTCCTGCCGCGTGTTGTGCACACGTTGTGCTTTTAACATCACCACTCAAGGAGCGCTTCTTTCTGCAGAAGCTTTGAAGTCGTTAAGTACCTGCTGTGTCCACAAACTTCTAAGCAGGCTTGTGTTCCAGAAGTGGTGTTACTTTAGCCACAGAAGTTTGTATCCGGTAAAGAAACATGACTTGCTGTGTATGGAAGCTGCCAGCACTTGCTCTGCTGGCTGATGCTGACGGCAGATACTGAATTTATTTGGAAGCTTGTCTATTAATCAGCTTAGGTGGAATTTCCTTTTAGACTTCCAACTTCTGCACAAGGCTGCAGCTGTTACAAAATCCTGCAGTTCTGCCACTGCTGCAGAACTGTTACCTGCCCACCACCTGGGAGTCTCACTGAATCTCAGCTACTTGCCTAACATTTTGATAGAAGTAGCTTGGAAAACAAATGTTGGTATCTTTTCCACTTCATACATAGTTCAGTACCTCAGCTTTAATGTTCATACCTCAGCAGAAACTTTTAGAAAGCAGGAGGTTTTTCCAAGTACTGCTCTCTATCAAGTGACCTTGACACTGTCAGCATCTTGCGACATCCCATCATTGAACGATATTTTGATTCAC
The DNA here is from genome assembly GCA_024611195.1 of Ceyx melanurus. Taxonomy (NCBI): domain Eukaryota; kingdom Metazoa; phylum Chordata; class Aves; order Coraciiformes; family Alcedinidae; genus Ceyx; species Ceyx melanurus. Next base: position 61,341 of record JANHGL010019401.1, on the reverse strand, counting down.
AGCTGATCTCCACAGATGATAGTTAATATTTTGCATTCTCAGCTCTGCAATCTCTTGTATTGCATAATTTATATATTATGCAATCTGCTAGACTGGCAGAAAGTAATCCCCCTTCTTCCCATGCCTACTTGAGTTTGGGATTTTGTGCAAGAAAACAGTTATACTTAGCAGGTAAATATAGCAGCACTCTGTAAACATAAGGCTAGGATTTGGGGTTTTTTCCTAACACACTTAGAGTAAAATACATTTATCATTTTTCTTGTTCATAAACCCATCTCTTGAAGTAAATTGAATCTGGGGGAAAAGGAGGATGTATCTTCTCAGGATGCTAAAAATATGTGTGCCTTGCTACTCTTAATAAAAAAGGTATTTCAGGAAACAATTGTGTGAAAAATGACATTTGTTATGTTTAAACACTTAACATGTATTTAAAAAAGACAAACAAACAAACTGAACCTGTTCATGGATGTTTAGAAGCAGTGGTGGTGAAAGCTGGAAACATACTTTCCTCAAGCAGATCTGAACTCATCTTCTCAGTCATGGCCAATTTTGAACATGGCTAATAAAGATGAAGAAAATCTGGAAAAAGCACCCTGCTCTTAAAAAGTATCAAAGTCCTTGTATGTGGAAGTTACCAGGCTGGCTTCCAGGTCCAGCACTTCAAATCAGGTTTTTCCTCACACCCTCTATATTGTTCTGTTAAGAGTAAAAATACCTTTGTGTATAGACTGACTACATCATTAGGTGGGAAGAAAGGGCTCAAACTCAGCATCTGCACATTCATGTGCATCATGAGCTGTATGTCCTGGATCATGCCCTGTTGTGCGTTTCCTTGGTGACAGCACGACAAATGATAGAGAACTTACATAAGGAAATCCTACAATGTGAATCAAGAGTTCAAAGATGCAACTACTGCTGAACACGTTTGAACCATAGAAGGACATCATTTCTGTTTTCCTGTCCCTCCCGTCACTCCACACAGGTTTCCAAAGCTCCAGTGCTAGGTGGTAGCGCACAGGTGCCCTGGCAGGTGGTTAGAAATGTCATTCAGAATGCAGGAATTAAGGGTTCAGTGAGCTGTGCCAAGTCCTGAATTCTCTTTGACATTTGAAGAATTATTACTGTGGGTTTGTACAATCCTGGAAGAGAATTCATAGTTTTCCCTCTGATGTTTTGGTTGGTTTTTTTCCAAACAGCGAAACAAGCAGTGACTATTAGAAAAACCATGGAGTGAACAAAGAGAAGTTATTTCATTAAGTGTCTGATCAAAAAGCCTTTCTGCTGAGGAGGACTCAGCCTCCTTGCGTGCCTCAGCTAGGACTGCATAATGTTGTGGGTCTGTGGTGCTGAGCCAGCGCAGGGCATAGGGCAGCCAACAGACAGGAGCATCTTTTAGATTACTGCCAACCTGTACCAGAATCAGCCTTGCAGCTGAAGATAAATCACATTTACATCCTTATGACTAATATGTTGAGCTGTCTGCTCCTATTTGGTATAAATATTTCAGAGATAACTGAACAGCAGTTAAAAAGAGACACTGAGGGCTCTGAAAGTAATGGGTTTATCACCTACTTCAGGCTACTGGGTGAACTGTCCTGGTCCAAGCTCAAGCCCAAATAAAGATGGGCTAAGTTCCCATAGCGCTCCTCTCTTGAAATGCTCATTTCCACTTCCTCCCCTACACATGTGCAAATAGTTTGAAGGAGTCGAATTCCTCCCTCTTGAGTCTGCTGCCTGTGATAAATAACAATTAGTAGCAATGGGTAAGAATGACAAACTCTTTCCCTGCTGGGGAATAGTTAGGAGTCATCAAGAGAAAGTGTCAATGAAAACAGTAGCACAATCTTAGATCTGAAATGAAGCAACAGAGACTGTTGACAGGCACTGAGGACAGTGTGAGATTAGGAGGGGAGTTCTGGTAATCCTCTCCTTCAAGAAAAAAAAAAAGTTAACTGGGTAGAAATACAGATGTAGTGGTAAGTACAAGAAACTAGATGCAGACACAGGAAGGTACCGCCACCATCCATGCTTGCAGCTCTCTGCAGCTCTGCTGCTCACTTGAGATGTTGCTTCACCTGCAAATGGCTGTACAGGGCTGACTGTGAGGTTCATACTGCTTGGTTTTTCTTGTGTGAAAAATAAATCTGCAAAGATATGGCAAGGAACACCCTCGGTTCTCAGAACTTAGTTCAGAGTAGGGCACTGTATATTAGGTAACAGATTTGGGCCACATTTGCATAATAAAGCTTAATGCAATTGTGAATTACATCTTGCTTTCTGCAATACCATAATTAAAGACTTCATGGTGTAAGCATCATATTTAAAGACAACTGAGCCCAAGCACAATCTAACCTATTTGCATCTTACCCTTACAGATGGAACCAATACTAGCAACTGGCTGAGGACACTGGGTAGCAACAGCACTGGTGTTATTTATAAACTTAGTACAACACAATGAAAGCTGGACTGCTTTTTTTTTTTTTTTAACAACTACACCTCTGACACATTCAGTTGCACTAGCACTAGCTATTTTGTGCTCAAAACATGAGTTAGTGCATTATAAAAACTATTCACCTCTAAGGTGTAGGTGGCTTTTTAGCCATCATGAGTTAATGGCTCGCTTACCTGCAGAGATGTAGCCCAAACGCTTAGCAGAGTGACAGCCCGAACATCTGTGTGGGGAACGCTGCCAGTACTAACAGTGACATGGCACTGGCCTCACATGACTTGTCTGGGAGGGGACAGTCAGCTCCTGCTTGGAAACACACCCCAGTCGCCTTTGCCTAAACCCTCATAAAGTTTCCACAGCAGTAGTGAAAGGTGAGGAGTTGAACTCTGGGCTCTGAACAGACACAGAGGACCTCTCCTAGGCTGCCATCAGCAGGAGGTCATCAAAGAATGGGCAGCCAGAGTTCAGGGGTGTAGCAGCTTGAAAAGATATGATAGAAACTCAGAGGAAATCATTAAAAGGCTATGTCATGTGGCTGTTTAAAGTGCGACTGTGAGCTTTTCTAGGCACTGTGATTGCCTTCAGATCTGTGCAGTGCTTGGAAGAGTAGGACATCCACCAAACACGACATCTAGTCCTGTGTCTGTCCACATAGTGTGGCTGATATGCAACTTCTACAGTGACCAGGTAAGTTGTCCTTACATTTTCCTTTCTCTAGGTTCTATACTTGCATGGATAGTTGTAGCCTTTTTTTCTCTCACGTTCTGTTGTTTTCCACTACCTATGAACTATAAGGGTTAATTCCAGAGAAGTAAGGTCAGCATCAGAAGACTGAAGCAGAAGGGGAAAAGGAACATCTAGGAACTGTGGTAGGCAGCCAGTCCCTCATAGCAGACATACCCTGTTCCTCAGCTGCACCCCCCACAGCAGGATTGCTTGGCTGGTGTTGGAAGGATGCAACTGGGTATGGCACCAGGAGATGTGGGCACTTGGCAGCCTCAGCTTAGCACTGTATGAGCCACAGAAATGTAAGGAGACAGCAGAGATGGGACATAAATAATAATGTAAATGTTTTTTAAAAAAAATTAAAAAACAAAAAAATATTTTTTCCTATGTTGAACATTTTGAAACATGGCTTAGACAAACTAGTCTTTTCTGGTACCTGGGAGTGGAAAATTCAGTGAAAACAGATCTGTGACTTAATGAACAAACGGTGAAATACATAGAAATAATAAAAATATGTTAGCATTCTTCATTGATAAGTGTGTATTTCCCCTTTAATATCAAGAATGACTGGAAAAACAATTACTTCAGGCTTGAGAATTTGGTTTGGATCAAATTTTCTGTTAACTAATTTGAAACAACATGAAAAAGGTACATTTTTTTTAAAACAGCACCAGTGCTAGCTAATATCTGGAAATAGCTGCAAGCAGCTGAGATCTTCACTGGCTGATTTAGGGCTGTAGAACATGCCAACATGAGACCAATGCCAAGCAGCTGAATGGCTTTTTTGTTTGCCTAGACAGCCATGGTTACACAAATGCTTTTTTAAGGTATTTTGTATAATTTGAAACAAAAGAGATGTTATACACTAAAAAAAAAAAAAAAAAAAGACCAGGCAATGAGGGAAAACGGGGGAAAGCCGTAAAAATTTATCTTGCTTTAACGTAAATAATGTGAAGTTTTATCTTGTAAACGTTACTTAATAGAGGTAATGTATTGAGATTCGGGGGAGATAGAGCAGTACTGTTTTGCACTGAAAGTCTTTGCCCAAGAGACTTGTATCATAATTTTATTATTTTAAAAGGACTAATACTAGCAATGTGATAATAATTTTAACTCTTTCCTAAACTCACCAAATGTGAGACTCAGTCAAGTGATGGCTTTTCCTCCTAAAAACTCAAAGAAGACTAATATTTTCTGCTGTACCCAGCTTTCTAGCTCTTGGGATGCAAAGATTACTCAGGGTTTGACCCAGCACTGCTGTATGGAGGAAACATTCTGAAACATCAGCCTTCCAGCAAGCTGTCAATGGAGATACCTTTTTTATGTCTGCCTCCCTAAGATCTAATGTTGTCTGCTACAAGGTCATCAGAGTATAATATTCTTTTTAACCACAGAAAACTAAGGCCAACACTATTTACTGTATTTTCTCAGCAGAATAATTTCATACTGCTGTTTTCAGCTCCATATGGGATGGTTGTAGAAGAGACATGGAGGTGCACAGCAAAAGGGCAAGAGATACAAGTTATAACAAGAGAAATTGTGATTAGATATTGAGGCACTGGAAATTATAGCAGAGGTAGTAAAACACTGGAACAGATTGCCCACCAAAGCTGTGGAATTTCCCTCCACCCAGATTCTCAAAATTCAACTGCTGAATACTCCAAACCTGCTAAAAAAACTGGAATGGAGCATAGCTTCAAAAAGGAATGGATTAGTTAAGTTTCAAATACTACAAACATTACTGGTGTTTTCTGGCAGACAGTGGGCACACCTGTACTCAGAGGACCTGTGCAACAAGATAGACATATAGTGCACATTACATAACAAAACATGCATCATTGTGATCAGGAGATCTTTTGGAATTGCAGATAAGATCAATTTATCCTGTAGCAAGTTATTTACACTGTTCTAATCAGGGTAGCAGGTTATTTGTAATAGCTACTTACATGTATTATTCATCAGATATGTTAAACTATATTTTTTTCACTGGCTTTGTGGTTGGAAAATTTGATATATCGGGGGGGAAAAAAAAAGCCAAACATACACAAGATCTCACAGACTGGCTCCAGTAGGTCACAAAGTCTAATAGTAAGGAGCTCTAGATCCTAGGACATTGTGACTTTAGTAATACATCCTTATTTTAAGCAATAGCGCCTACTTTCTTTTGGCCAAGGGACACAAAATTAACTTGATGTTTTGTTTTTTTTAACCTTTAAGGCTGCTACCAAAAGTTAGAATTTCCTGTAGATATATGTACAAGCCTAGTGTTGAAATTACAAGTTGGGAATTTGGGCTTGGGGTTTCAAGTCATGTTTTGCCTGATCAGTTGTCTTCTCAGAACCATTTAACATCTGTTTCTTCCACTAAAGTATGTAGTTTGGTGAACTGGACTTGTTCTTTTCTGTCTGTAAACAGGAACCCAAGCAGGAAAAAATTTTCTGTCTCATGCCCCTTGACCTGCATACTAACATGTAACATAGGAAAACAGAGCTGGAAACCTCTGTAAATAAACAGAATTGCATTTCTAAGAATGTACCCCTAAAGCTAAAATTTCAAAGCTGAAGTACAATCTCCTGGCTAAGAAGGGGACTTCTTTTTGCAGGGTATTCCTCCTTTCTGAAACTGCAAGAGGGGTCCTCCCAAGAAGCTTTCTAGCATCCTAAAGGTAATACAATATAATTTTTCTAATTAATATTTGTTTCAAATGTTTGGGGGGTTTTTTTGTTTGCTGGTTTTTTTGGTGCCTTAGGTGCCTTTCTACCTTCTTTGGGCTTTCCTTTGTTGTCTTAGGTAACACAGTTAGCCTGTGCTTGAATATTCCTCTGTGTAGAAAAAAAACAAAATGGATTAAATTCTGCAATCCTTAGTAATCTCGCCTTCATATTATTCTAATTCATGTGTTTGTTCTTAAAGACCGGTGAAACGAAGAAAGCCTTAAGGAATGTTTTGTTGGCTTTTGCTATTTATAATTTATGTTAAGAGTGCAGCAATATAAAACCAGCTTCACAATGATCCCTGGGACAGCCACATTATGTCCTGAAAAACAGACATTGTTCCATGGCCATGGAGAGCAATGAAAGCCCCAACAGCTACTGGGGTTTGATTTTCTTTTTGCCAAAACTGTCAACAAATGGTCAAACAAAAGCCAAGTGCAGGGTGATTTATTACAAAGTGGCCACCTGTCCATTTAGAACCTCATCCTCCAGTTGACAATAGGAGGACTTGAAGCAAAGATTATTTTTTCACTTACCATATTCTTCAGCTGTAATTTACAGTTCCTCTGCCACATGAGTAAAGGCTGGGGGGCTCTACTGCATTAATTATTCATGGCACAAACTCTTGTTGTTGTAGTTGGGTTTTTGCTTTCATCTTTGTCAGTTTAACAGCATGTTGTCATTATGGAAGAGCTCAGGTGCCAAAGCAGTTCCTTGTGGTTTGTGAGGGGCTGGAGCTCCCATCTGAGTGTAGTGTCTTCCTGAGCCAGATCAAGGGGGGGAGGCTCTATCACAACACACGAGTGAGTGGCATAATTAAAAGCTTTGGTTTTGGGGTATTCTCTCCTTTTCCTTTTTTACCCTTGCATCCCTGTTAGACTTGTGAGTCAATACTAACTCATCAGGAAATAAGAGCTCAGCAATTCTTCTGAGCAGTTCTCAAGAGCTCAGTCTTGCTCTGTGGCCAACATGAAGGTGGGATCAGGACAGGACAGAGCACCCAGAGTAAATACTTCAGTTTTGCAACAGAACTCAAAGTTGGGGGGATTTGCTGTTGCCAGCAATGTATTCTTCCACTCTCCAGCTGTACAAGGTTCACTTACTTAGATCACCTCTTATTTCAGATGAAAAGAGTCTCTGGATATTCCACCATGGCTGAGCAGCAGCAGGTAAAGGATCCAGGTCATCTTTTAAAGTCAGCATTAGTGATGCAGTTGCTCTGGAAGGCTGATGTGTTGAATCATCTTCTCAGAGAAGTGACAGACATATCCACATTCTGATCACTTCAGTACAACTGGGAGCTCATCTCTTGTCACTACAGTGACATTTTTCCCAGCATATTTTTCCTTTCCAGAAGACTGCAGATACATCACCAAGTGGTGAAGGACCTGTTATCTTTGCTTTTGTGGTAAGAGACCGCAACAGTCCCATGCAAGCAGGAGCTGTGCCACCCAACTGGTCCCAGTGCTCAAAGCTGTCCTGCTAAACACTACATTTCCCAGCTGATGTGCCCCAGTCTCTTTACCTTGCAGGCAGCAACTCTGTTGTGTACTGAAGGAATTTTCAACTTGTAGAAGCCCTTTAAGGGCAAGATCTCAAGTGGCCCGTGGATCAGAGTTGGAAAATGTGTTGTTGTGGTGGCATGAAGAGATACAAGGTGTCAGCACTTGGACTTGATGAACAAGATTTTTTTTTTTCTATGTAACTTTACCGCTTCTACAACTCATGTAATTACACTGTGTGGGATTTATTCACATAATCACTTCATCACGTGCAATAAAAACACAGCCTCAAAAGAATACAGTTTCTAGCCAGAGGGCTTTTTAAATAGCTCTAGTGCTGACTTTTAGCGACTCTGTCCTATCTCAAAACAGGATGTAAACAGTATCTAATGAGTATTAGCTACTAGCTTTTGAAACTCTGTGAGTTCTATCTGGAAAAGAGAGAAGAATCTGAAATACTCTAACTAAAATTCTGACACATAATACATCAACATTTTCCTTTGGTATGTTTGTTCTTCATCTCTGAAGAAACAAAGATTTATAAACTGTGATTCTGTTAAAAAGTTCTACATTTTGTACAGCTTTTGTAACCTTTTTTTTTTTTTTTTTTTTTGTGAAGAATATGCAGAGGGTGTTCCAGAGTCTAAAGATTAAGAAAGTCTTATGTCAGCATACATGAGGCATAACATGGATGCAATTGCAAGTATGAAGCTGCTACAAGAGCAGATCTCCAGCCCAGAATCCAGCATGCACTATATGAAGCTGGAAGAGCTGCCTTTTGCCAGCCTTGCATTTGTAGTTCAGTATACCCAGTGATAACGCTGGCAACTGATAGCATTATTTCTGATATGAACCTAAAGGGTTGACGAACATCAGGCTGTAGGGCAAGAGTCCTTCAAAATACTTCCTCCCCAGCTGCTAACTTGATAAAAAAAAAAAAAAAAAAGATAGGAGGAAACAATTGTTTTCATAAGAAAAGTTTTAGTCTTCATGAGCAAAGTTCCATCCTGGGACAGGTAAATATTGCTGACAACTCCTGATCAATGTTTAATGATCTGTAGCTGTTACAGAATCTTAAAGATCTTAGCACTGAAAGCCATGTCGAGAAGATTCCCTTATATTGCATTACCCTAAACACACCTGCGTTCAACATTTATTAGTGAGCTGTCTTTCTTGTTTGTCCTCTCTGACAGGAGACAAGCAAGACAGCAACTATGAATCATGCTATTTCTGCTATAGTCTGTTTGTGCAGCTTAGAAACAGTAAAAAACAGGAAGGACAGTAATGAGCAAGACACTACGTGGTAATAACACTGCATTATTTTAGAATTGCTTTGATTAAATATATATATATATCCTACAGATAAATTTAATGCATATTCACCCAAGAAAACCCAAACGGAGATTGCTGAACTCCAGAACCAATTAAAACTTGGTCTATGCTAAAAGACAGTAATCATATATTTGTCATGTATTTGCTAAACTTGGTTTTGAATACTTAAATGCTCAAATATATTGAATACTGCTTTTTTAATATACTTATTCTTGGAACCAAAAGGTCTTACTGGTAATTTTCTGACTCTCCTGCAGTTGCTTTGTGTAGTTAAAATTCTCTCTGTGATGAGAGTCATGCTGATATCCAGCTGCCCTTGTTCTGTACACAGGGACATTTCCTCAGTAGAAAACATTTCTGTAACTGATAGCAGGGTTTCAGAGAGAAGTCGAGTCATTTACTTCCTTGTTAATGTACATTTGTTCTGTACAGAAGGCACAGGGTACCTACGAGCCAAGTGGTACTGTTGGTACTGTTGCTGAGTTGTACCTGTGATGGCCTAAAGGCACATCAAAGAGAATTATGCAAGGAAAGGTGATATCCTGTACTAAACCTCTGTTACATGTGGAGGAAAAAAGACATGTGAGCCTGGCTTCAGAATTGGTATTCAAAGCAAAGAGGAACATTGAAGGGAGTGGTGCTGGATTAATTGGAGCTGTTAGATCATCTGAGCACATACTTCTCAACTACTGTGGGGAGAAAGTGCACGGCATACTGGGAGGGAGAAAATACAGAGTGAGGGAGGTGGTGAGATGAAGCACCATTCCTTACCCCTGGGTCTTCCTTTCCTACTGCTTTGAGTTATCCATTAATATTGTAGTCCTCCGGGTACAGAGAAGTGTGCCAAATGAAAACAAAGAGGGAAAAATTAGTGGTTCTTTCTCTCCCATTGGTTATTCCAGAGAAATCCCATGTCAGTGGCACTTCAGTTCTCTATAAGCATGTCAGATACATGTGTGTGTATTTCCCCTACCCCAAATTATACACAGTATCCTGTAACAGCTTTGTTACTGCATTCTTCAGAGAGTTTGTAGAGAAACAAAATGGCCCATCCTAGCACTGCCTTCACCTCCTGCATTGCAAATACAATGCTAGCATAGGACACAGCAGCACATGCTCACTCTTGTTGCTTGCTCACAGGAAGAGAAGCTCTTGGATGCCATAAAGATCACTGCCTACGTCCTTGGTACATGCCTGCTCATATTCACTGCCTTAGTGAACACTGTTTCTTGGTAAGATTGTTCAAATCAAGGGGCTTGAGGAAAAACTTTTCCATGGAGAGGGGGAAAAGTGGATGATGAAAAGACGGGCAACCAAGAACACTTATTTCCACAGGAACATACAGAATACCTGGGACACATCAGGCCATTTCTGGCAAACAACATGGCTTAAACTCTATGACCATTTTGAGGGAAATGAGTGGACAATCTTTCTCCTTGGTGAGTTTTAACAGCTCTCTGCTGTAGGAGGAACCATCCATGTATTACACCTGAAAGGGGGACATAGACATCCCTTCCCAAACTCACTAATCTCCTCACTGGAAAAGCACACCTAGGCTTCAAAGCAAGCCACACCTGATGTAGTGCTGTACCTGAAGGGAGCCTACAGAAAGGCTGCAGAGGGGCTGTTTACAAGGGCCTGTAGTGAAAGGATGAGGGGTAATGGGTTTAAATTAGAGAAGATTTAGACTAGATATCAGAAAGAAGTACTTTACCTTGAGGGTGGTAGAGCAGTGGAATAGGCTCCCCAGGGAGGTGGTTAGGCCCCATCCCTGGAGATATTCAAGGTGAGGCTGGACAAGGCTCTGAGCAGCCTGGTCTAGTTAAGGGTGTCCCTGCTCACTGCAGGGGGGCTGGACTAGATGACTTTTGGAGGTCCCTTCCAGCCCTAAACATTCTATGATTCTAGTGCAACTGTGCCACCTTTGGACTGGCTCACTGTTAGATCCCCCCAGACAGATTCAAAATCTGATCTTTTTGCTGCTGCTGAAATGGCTCCCCCATGAAGACACTTTGCTTCTGTGAGAACTGAATGACTCAGTAGAAATAATTACTGAAAATTTAAGTAAAATCAGTGAATTTTACTCCTGGTGTAGCACCTGTAAAATCCTTCTCTGTGGCTAACAGCTGGTGAACAAGACTGGTAGGGACCTGATAAGGTTGCAGAGACCAACTCAACCTTATTCTACTTGTATTTAGAAACCACCCATGACAGAGACCCACCAGCCACCCAGAAAAGCCCTTTCTTAGCTCAACTGTGGCAAGTTTCAACCTATGAGACATTTATCTACTCTAATCTCCTCCCCACTGCCTAAGTCTGACCTAGATGACAGAACTTACCCATATTCCCTTTTAAAGCATCTCAGGGGAGGGGATACACACCTTGCACATCTGGATCTCAGCAAATTCCTCTGGATACTATGCCGCTGTATTTTGTTTCTGATGTAGCCATAACTCTCAGTTTATTCACACCTCTGCGCTTTCCTCACACCACAGGGGCTGCACTGATACCTAGCCTTGCTTTCTGGTGCTTCAATGGAATCCTTTTGGTGGCTGATGTAACAGGAAAGCCAACTTTCATTACTCGCTATCGCATTCAGCCGGGCAAGAATGACCCTGTAAGTATTTCTCACTCTGCCTCTTCTGCTGGCTAAACACTTCTTGCAGTCTCTTAGGCTAGGAGCAGGGAGAAGAACTTGCTATGCTTTTCTCTTGCAACCAGCTGATTCAAGGAGAATCAAGCCAAGTCTTGCATATCCCCTGCAGAGAACAAGGCAGCCCTTGTAATTGAACTACTGATCAGATATGGATTGACTGCCTGTTAAAAAAAGTTAATACCCAAACTATTATGGAAACTACAAATCTTAAACCTCTTTATCCTTCCAATTCAAAGCTGCCTTGCTTCTGACTCAGCTTCAAGACTTGACTTCTTTTTTTGCAGGTGGACAAAAAGAAGTTGCGCCAAGCCATCTACACAGTGCTCTGTAATCAGTTCTTCGTTTCCTTTCCCATGCTTATGCCCATGTTCTACATCATGAAATGGTGGGGCAACACCTTCAGCAAGGAATTACCCACCTTTCAGTGGTTTCTTGTGGAGTTAAGCATCTTTACCTTAATAGAGGAAATTCTCTTCTATTATACGCACAGGTGAGATGAGCACAGGAAAAGAACTCCATGTCCTTCATGCCTTTAAGCTTATGCTGACCTCCTGCAACAGCAATAGCCCTGGTCCCTGCTCTTCCACCAGTCTTGTATATACACGGGAAGACTTAACTGGTTCCAAAATCCACCCTTACAACATGAGGCTTTGGTACTGCCAATAACTACAGTAAGCAAAAGTGGGTAAAATTACAAAGGTGGAGAGGCTTAGAAACTAAGAAAGAAACAAAACAGATAGCTTTACACAAAATCTGTGACTCACGTTCTTTGGAAAGAGAAGAACAAGACTCACTACCCTGAAAGAAAAAAGCTCAAGAGGTCAGTGACTGACCTCCCATTCACTTGTATGGCACCTATGAAAGAGGGCCTGGCTCCTTACACTGCAGGCTTCTAGGCACCAACACCAACATTACAGTGAAAAATAAAGCAAGAAAGAAAAAAACTGCAAAAGACCATGCAGAAGCAAGCACAGCATTCTCAGAAGTATTTCCTTTTTGGACAAATGCACAAGAAAAATATAAAAGACATTTCTTACAAAGAACCCACATAAGCTAAAATTCTGGCTTTAATAGTTGCCAGTAGGAAGAGTCAAATCAGTCAAAATATAAAGTGAGTCTTCCCCTAAGTAGTACTCCCACATTTGAGCAAGTAAGTCACTTAGGGACTTTGATTTATGGGATTTATCTGGACTTAAGTTTAATATCAGCCAGTGGAAACATCAATTCAGTGAGGGATCTTTACTAAAGAAGGAGAGAGGGAAGCCCCACACTCTTATTTCCAGCTGCTCTGAAATCTTTATGTTAAAGAGGGGAGAGGGAGAAGTCTCCAGCAGAAATTCTGTTACGTTACTTTGTTCCTTTCTTGCAGAGCTCAAAACCTGCCTTTCCTTGTTTTCTCTGATTAGGCTGGTTCACCTCCCACTCCTGTATAAGCACATTCACAAGAAGCACCATGAATGGACAGCCCCCATTGGTGTGGTCTCCATTTATGCTCACCCACTAGAACATATAGTAAGTGAATTCTGCAGTGGTCACTCTCCAGTTTCTGCAGGGGGCGTGATTTCCATGGGATGAGGAGTGGTGAGAGAGGAAAAGCAAATGGCACTCTTACTCTTCTTGCCAAGAAACTTGGCTCTAGGAAAAGGTTGCAGTACTTGCTTACACAGGGCTCCATTAGGTTTAAGAGGACAGATACAGGGGCGTCCAGCAAATAACAAACTGACTGAACAGTGATGCCTTAAGCACAGATTGGGCTGGGGGAGCACAGACAGTGCTTTCAGCATGAGATGTGATACTCAGAGATTTTGTGTTTCTGCATGGATCAAATTGTCATGATTTTCATGCTGGTGGCTGGTATCAGTGTTTTCAGGAGTGTCTCCCAGCACTGCTCCAGCTGTGACTTCTCATGGAAACACATCCCACTCTCAGAAGATTCCTAACAATAGTCCTGGGCTGCAGCACCAGCTCTGTCTCCCTGACAGCCTTTGGGAAGCAGAATGACTTTTATATTCAGCAGTCCATTTAAGCCTAGCTGGTGCAGTGAGCTTGGTCTGGGCAGTGACAGTCCAGTTTATGCCACTGGTAGGACACAAGCTTTCCAGCCAGGATCATCACACTGCTGCCCTGACTGCACGTATCCCAGGCCATGTCCTTTTACAGATAGGTTTCCCAAGAGCAGCTTCAACATCATTCCAAGGCAAAGCTGAAATTCATCCCTCTGTCTCCAAGGTGATTTACTGGGATCATGCTGCCCTCACATCTCTGGTTTGGTGTCATGTCTGACTTCTACTACAATTTTAGGGAGCTTGTGCTATGACTATGTCTTGCAGTGCATAAAACTCTTCTCAGTAAATGATTTCTTTAATGATTATGTAATTTTAGTAAGGTGTTTGCAGAGATCTCTTCTTTGTTATGCTGTTTGCACAAAACCAGTCTGATGGATCATCCAGGTGAAACAATTCAGCTCCTAGGGAAAGTCTGTTTGTTGTGTACCAATTAATGAGGTGGAGTTTGCTTCTCATTTCTAGATCTCCAACACCCTGCCTGTCATGACTGGTCCAATGATCATGGGGTCTCACATTGTTTCAATTGCAGCGTGGTTCTCACTTGCTCTTGTAACAACCAGCATTTCACACTGTGGTTACCACCTGCCCTTTCTACCGTCGCCAGAGTTCCATGACTTCCACCACCTCAAGTACGTCTGAGCACTGCTCAGCTTCCCCTTCCCCTCCCCCTCCTGCCCATGCCCTGGCACTGCTGATGGGCAAAGCTCCTTTTTGAGGGTCAGGTGGGTTTGCATAACTCAAGTGCAAGCAGAGAAGCCAATCCATACAGCTCAGCCAACAGCAGGCTGGATGCTATCGGTCCTTCAAGCAATTAGAGATCTGGATTTCAGAAGGCTCCAGCCTGCTGCCCACACAATTGCCAGACACCCAATCAACAACCCTTCTTCTCCATCAGCTGACAAGCTGGAAACTTTCTCCAAAGCACAAACACTGCAGCTGAGACTGGGTGTTTCAAGCTTCCCAAGATTACGTGGGAGGAAAGCACTAGTGGCTGAAGCAGCAGGTATCACTTGGGCCATCCCCAGCACAAGCACAGGGTCACAGACTGTTTTCTTCACAGCTCTTCCTACAAGTTTAGAAGTCTCAGCCCATGATCTAGAACAAAGAGCAAGGACAAGTCACACAGCAGAAATGAATTTGCAGGGAGTGTCTCTGTCTGCTCCTCTCCCATACATTTGGATTAGTAACACTGATCAAATATCACCCTGCCCAATCAATCATAATTAACCCTTCCTGGAAGGAACTCCCAGCCTCCTTCTACACTGGAGAGCACAGACTTCCAGGAAGTTGTTCTGGGATACATACCACAGTAGTGGAAGAAATGTTCCCACCTCCCGTATGTTCATTAAATTCATACACATACTCCCTCTACCAGTTTTCCCCTCTTCTAAGAGTAGCTATTGTGGTAGTTCTATTGCCACCAACGTGCTGGGTAACACCCAAACCATGGTGCTGGTTACCAGTCACCTCCTCCAAAGCCCAGCTAATGCCAGAAGACAGGTTACTGCAGATCTGAGATGCTTTCTGGGCACAAGAGCTCTACTGGTGTCCCAGTGCTGGAAGCATGGCAGCTCCACATCCCAAGACAGCTGGGTCTCAGGAGCACACACTGTGGCTGTCCAGCTGCTCCTGCAGCTCTGAGCTGCCCAGGAGAGAGGGGTGCTTTTCAGAGCCACCAGTTCTGCATAACTATAGTGCCAGAGAGGGAAGTTCCCCCAGAAGCTTCTCCCAGGCTTCATTAGAGCTGCAAGGGAAACAGAAATAGGAAAGGTAAGGCAGCCTCAATAACTTCCAGCAATGGCTAATCTCTCTCTGGTTTCTAGGTTCAATCAATGCTATGGTGTCCTGGGAGTGCTGGATTATCTGCATGGAACGGACACAGTGTTCAGACAAACCAAAGCCTACGAGAGACACAGAGTCCTCCTCAGCCTCACACCACTCTCAGAAAGCATCCCTGAGCCACCCAAGAGGGCAGAGTGAACCAAGCAGCCTGCAGTCCTTGCACAGCCCAGTGACTAGCAGAGCAAGAGACAATGATTTATGCCAAATAGTATTTTAATTGGGAAACAAGTTATTGTTCACACATAACAAAACTCAAAGCTGAACTTAAACATGCTACCTGAAATGACTGCACTCCTGTTGCCTGTTATTTTCTACCCAAGGCACAAAAAAAAACCCCTAAAAAACTAAAAACCCAAAAAGCTCTAGAAAGCTATTTTAAAACAAAGTTTGGAGGATTTTTCTTCCTTAATTACTTGCACTGTTCCTTGGTTCCAGCTGCCTTCACATAAGCCAGATGTGTTCTGGGCCACATAGCTTTGTGGAGTTCCTGGGGAGTTCTCATTATTGAGGTTTTAACACTTCAGTTCTCACAGGCCATGCTTTGGCCTCTTTCATTAGCATTCTATAGAAGTACCAGCAAGATCAGCAACTACATGGGATAGGATTAAACCCATGATTGTTTCTGAGACTCAGAACACCTGGGATACGGGATACAAGCCCATGGAAAGTGAGTGGGGGCCGCAGCTTTAAAAACACTCTCTCCCAGACACACAACAGAGACCTGACTGCCCCCCAACAGTTTTTCTTTCATGTGAGGGCAGTACACGTCTGCATTAAGGGCTGTCACAGCCTCATCTCTGCTCCATAAAGCAAGCATCCCCCTCATGGGATGGAGAAGTAGAGCTAGAAGCTGATGTGCTCCATGGCAGAAGCCCTGGTACATCACCTTCTCCTGCTGAGCCTCACCTTGTTTTCCATACGCCGAAAGGAGGCACAAACCATAACTCAGTACAATGAAAAACTAAAAAAAGAGACTCTCTTCAAGTCCCTGCCGTCTTAAGCTGTGTGGAGATCAGTGACCCCCTCTAAGCGAGGGCCCAATCAAAAGCACCCGTACCATCGTGCACACCCATCACTACATACACAACCCATCTTGAGACACTGCAAATTTTCTCCAGGATCTCTTTAAAAATCTCAATCCTGCCTGGGGGACCAGGACAAAGGTGACACTTGCATCTCATCACTACTAGAGCCATGTCCTAAGCAAACCCTTTGGGGAGAGGACATGTAGGACTGACCAGTGCTGCACTTACCTACTGCCAGTCCAGCTCCACCGTGGAATCCAACTCCCTTCCCCCAGCCCCCTCCAGCCCCTAGGGATGAACCCAGCCCACTCATCCAGGCACAGCCCCTCAGGGAGAGCATGCCAGCAGAACAGAAAACCTAGGCAGCATTGTCTTTTGAAGTTTTTATTTTTATACATTTTTTTTTGTATTAAAAAGGAAAAAGCATAATTACCACAAATTACAAAGGACTAAAGCATTACTAGAATAATGAATCACATCAACCTAGAAAGCAGATACTCTGAATAATATTAATGTTATAATACAAGCTCTCATTCAAGTATTTTACATTTTTCTCTTTTCCTTTTTTAAATGATGATGATCCTAGCACATGGGTCAACGATTATGTACTATCGACAGAAGATGGATCATATACAGCGGGCCATATTAACAAGATTCTCCTCCCAAGTGATACATGGTCTGTGATGAGTCATTTTATGTTTGTCTCTACAATAAATGCAGCTGAAGAAGGTTGCACACACTTTCTAGTTTTGGGAAACAGAAGGCTAAGTCTGGGACACAAAGGGTTTGAGAAGGGCCAGCACATCGAACCATTGCCCTGTTTGCTCTGGATGAGCTAGCAGAGGGCCACCCTCGCTGGGGTGCAGCTCAGTGGGGGCTTGAGCCACAGATCCAAAAGTTTCTGACCCCAAAGGGATTAGGACAGGCTGGAAGAGGAGGAAGAGGAATAGGGCTGCACCAGGGAGGCTCAAGGGACCTAGAGGTGCCAAGAACCTCCCTCTGCAAGTGGTACCGCTGGCACAAGAGCGAGGCGCAGGGGGACAGTGCGGGGACCTGGGGGTTGGCCCGAGCACACCCCGGGGAGCCAGCTGGTGCCCAGGGTGCTCCCACTCCTCCTGAGCTTCCCACCAAGGGATGTGCTTGTCACAGATACGTCGGTCCTATGTTCAAGTGTCTGCAGAAAGTGAAACTGTAAACTACTCATTGAAATGCTGTCCTCCAGCCACCCGCTCCACGCCACCAAGATGAACACTTTCTTTTTTTTTTTAAGTTAATCATCTATTATCTCTTTTGGAAATGAAAAAAAACAAAACCCAACTAAGAGTCAGTGAGGCTTTAACATCAAGTGTAGCAACCCTCTCTCAAGAATAGCCTAGCATCCTTTTCAAAACAGTGACAAAGTGATAAAACCAGTCTCAGAGGAGGCAGGAGAAAACAAGCATTGCAAACACACCTTGCTACATTTACAGTTGTTTTTTTTTCCCTTCTCCTTTAGCTAAAATAACTGGCAAGGCTTGAACAGCTAGAAGGCCCCCTCTGCACTGCCATGCGGACACATACGGACACATGGCAGCATACTGAGGTTAACACATCATTTTGTTACAGTACAGTCAATTGACCGGTCCCGAGAAACATGAGCAGTTGCCAAAACTTGAGGGACCCCGAGGGCTACAGTGACAAGCTGCCATGGGGGTGTGAGGGGGCAGCAGGAAGACGGACAGACAGGCGAATAGAGCAGCAGAATTTCCGCCCCTCCCCCCTCCCCAAATTATTATGGCAAAGCAACAAAGCCTCCTCTGAAACACACCTTCCACCTCCACATCCTGAAGATGGGCTGTCACACAGGCCCTTGGCAAGGAGTCCTGGCTGTAGGAGCCTAGGACTTCCTGGGGAGAGAGGGTAAGGTGGGGAGCACTCCCTGAGCTCTACCTGTGGGCCCGATGACCTCCCCCAGCCCTTCCGAAAGCAGACAGGGCTCCCTCCAGCTGTGCCGGTGGCTTGGTGCCAGCCCTTGCCAGCTGTGGAGTAGAGCTCACAGAAGCACATGCAGGTCTGAGCACTCAGAACAATACAATTAAAAAAATAAAACAAAAAACAAAACAATCAAACAAACAAATAAAAAAAGCACAAAACATGATTGTGCTGAAGCATCCAAGCTAAAAGCAAGGCCAAACTCCTTCCTCAGCAGGAGATCAAGAGCTTCCTCAAAAGCAACCCCCATTTAAGGGCAATTCTCCCTTTGTCCAGCAGTGGCACAGCCCTGGGCGGTGTTTTCTGGTGGCAGTCAGGCAGCAAGAGCCCTTCCTTCTCTTCCCTGCCTATGCTGCTTTCCAACAAGGTGAAACCAGGCACACAGTCCACAGAGCTGGAGTGGTAAGACTGCTGGAATTGCTATTCTGGCCCACCTGCCCCTGGGAAGCAGGGGATGTCTACTTGGAGCCCTCAGCCACACTGATGTGACAAACTACTGACTCGGCAGAGAGGTGGAAAAAACAAGACTAAGAGTCTCAGCCTTAAAAATTTACAAAATAATTTAAAATTAATTCAGTTTGGGGGAAATTTTCTGGGAAATGTCTTACTTCTTCCATCACCGAAGCAACTCCACAGTCTGCTCCACAAGCTACAAGCTCCACAGCAGAAGCTCTTTCCTCCTTATTTCCTATTTGATTTTAAACTATAACACAGACAACTGGCTTCAAAAGAGAACATGCACCGACAAGAGGCGCATCAGGACACAGCGGCAAGGACCACCCGCGGCACACCCAGACGCACTTCCTCTTGCAAACAACCATCATCCTTGATCAAACCCCATTTCCAGCCTTCAAGGCTCCTCTTTCCCAAATCAGGGGTAAACCAAGCTGCATCTGTAACCTCAGAGATTTGACTCCAGCTCCCAAGAGGGGAGATCCAGAGATAACAGTCACGGCCACAGCACCATACAAGCATTATTTGCCTGTCTGGCCCAGTTACCACCCCACAGCCCCTGTTGGAGCGCTGCTGCTACAACAGTGCAAGCCACACACTCAGGCTAGCATCCTGAAACCAGGCCTGCCAGCAGTACCAAGCTGCCAGGTGATGTGGTCAGAGCAGATAGACAGAAGCAGGATCACACCACTAGAAAACAGCAAAGCAGCAGCTCCCTAGCCTCACTCAAACCCAGCTGTGCTTTCAATTCTAGCAGCAGTTCACAAAGCTGCTCCACATGGACCAGCCCACCTTCCTTCCCCCCACCCCACCTACAACAGCAGCATCTTGCACAGTGTCAGTTAGGGAAGGTGGTAACTGCAGTCAGGGTCCCACATGCATCCACAGCCACCACCAATCGACAGCTGGCCCAAGCTTGCCCTCCTGATGTCTGCTCTCGGCCGCTGTCACCCACCAACCCTGAAACCATATGGGGAGAGCCCTGGAGAGCTGTCTCCTCCTCCCAGCTGTGACATACAGCGCTGGATGCTTTGGGAAAACTGTTTCATTCCCTCCCTGTGATTCTGCAGACAGTGTAACACAATTAGCTGCATCCTGGAGTAGCCCAACAGTGGCTGCTCCACACCAAGCACAGAGTGCTTTGCAGCTCAGGAGGGCAGGATGCTGCAGCTACAACCCAGCCAGCTGCACAGTCCCGACCCAAGCGATGGAGCACAGTGGCAACAGGAGAGCGCCTCAGGCTGTAAAGGAGCTGCTACACTTACAGCAGGAGCACAACCTTCCAGTGCTACTTCTGGGCCCCAGGAACAGATCTCACACCTCTGTCACATTGGCCCTGCATGGGAACACAGATCATGAGCCTGGGGAGGGTTTGCCTGCCGAAGGCCATGCAGTACTGAGCTGAGGAGCGGAGTACATGCTGCAGCATCTCTGCAGCCACTGCCTTGCCTCAGCAAAGCAAGGAGCAGCACAGTGTTCTCTCAGCCCTGTGAGATGCACAGGGACACTGCTCTGAGCAGGAGACTCCACAGAGCTGCCCACAGACACAGCGCACAAGGAAATCCAGGTGAGAGTCCTCCTTTGGCAAGCAGGTCTCCTGCTCTCACCCAGCACAAGTCCCACCATAAGCCCTGGGGCCAGTGATGGCTGCAGGAGACTGAGCTCCCAGGGCTGTGTCAGTCCCTTGTTGGGCTATAGAGTTTGAATGGCATCAGGGACACGCCAGCTCTCTCCCTCACCCACAGCAAGGACCAGTCCCCTCCAGCTGCTATGATGATCTCCCCCCTCATGCCCCAACCATGATGGAAGCACAGACTGGAGCAAGATCAATCTCCTGCCCCAGTCTGCCCAGAGAGCAGGGGTAGTCCGAGCAAGGCTGTAAGCATATACAGTCACTGTCACAGGGAGGATGCTACAATGGTATATACACAACATAGCGGCTTCAACTACTTCATGAGCCCAAGTCTTGGATTTGACTGCCCTCGGCACCTTCCCCCCACGAGAATCAGGGCTGGCAGAAGGTCTCTGTGACAGGACGAAGCATCCAAGTGAGCTGTGGCATCAGAGGAAAGGTGGCGGGGAAGATCAGCTCGGCAGCAATGCTGTGATGAGTCTCTGGGTCAGTGAGAGGAGAGAGCCCAGCATGCCCCAGGGCGGAGGAAGCCAGCAAGCCTCCCCAGTCCAGCTCCACCATAAGGCAACTTTTTTTTGTAGGTTTTTTTTTTTTGGTCTTTTTTTTATGTTTTTTTTCGTGTTTGTTTTTTGTAGGTTTTTTTTTTTTTCAATAATATTTCCAAGGAAGAAAGCAAAGGAAGATGTGTCTTTCTCAAGAGTTTTTTGGGTGTTTGTTTCTGTTAAGAGTTTTTTTGTTGTAGTTTCATTTTTCCAAGGGAAATGGAAGAGAAAACTTAGTTGGGCAAAGTCCTGCCTTTGCACGCATTGGGCGTTCCTGGGGCAGCGGGTGCACCGTCCACACAG
Source organism: Ceyx melanurus (assembly GCA_024611195.1). Lineage (NCBI taxonomy): Eukaryota > Metazoa > Chordata > Aves > Coraciiformes > Alcedinidae > Ceyx > Ceyx melanurus. Next base: position 40,127 of record JANHGL010019401.1, on the reverse strand, counting down.
GCTTGAGTCCAAGTGCCTGCCAGCCTCCCCCCAGCAGGAAGGAGTCAGAACAAGCCTATCCTTGGCAAAGGTCCTTTGGTTGACTTCCCAATTGTCCATGAAGGGAGAGGCGTACAGAGGGAGAGCCAGACCCTCGGGAAGGTTGGAGGCAAAGACACTGGGAGCAGGAGGACAAGGGAGGTGTCAATGCTCCTGTGGCAGTGGAGGCACTGCGTACGTGGAATGGGAGGCATCAGCCAGGGCAGGGAGATCAGAGGCTCCGCAGCATCGCCACATGCTGCGGCTTCGGCCCCCAGCAGGGAGCCTCCCTCCTCCGAGCTTCCCGAGCTGGCTGCCCTGCGATCCGAGGGGGACACAGAGGGGAGCTGTCAGGACTGCACAGAGCAGACTTGTTTTGGTAAATCCAGACGAACTTCTAGCAATAATTTAAAACTTGATATATATATATAATAATAGAAAAATCTCCCCTTTCAAACCCAGCCAAAACTTTTTTTTTTTTTTAAGAGATACTAAGACATGAGTGTGTGCACAGGAAGGGAGGGAGAGCAAAGGGTGGGTCTGCTGGGAGAAGGTCTGGCTCTGGTCAGGGTTGTAATAGCAAAACGGTGTTTTTGATGCAGATCATCTTTGCTGTCCAGCCCCAAGAAAAAAAAATAAAATAAAAAAATGTGTGCGTTGAAATTCCTCCCAAGCAGCTTATTCCTGGGCACCCACCTTCCAGCTCCCTTCCTGTCCCACCCTCTCATGTCTCCTCTTCTCTGAGCCAGTCCTCCACCAACCCACCCCATTCCCCAGCAGGAAACAGACGCTGCAGCCTCTCTACTTCCCCAGTGTCTGCAATTCTGCAGCCGAGGGGGCAGGGGATTGCTGGCTCAGGTTTTTGGCATCCTCTTGTGCAGGCTGGCTGGGTGAAGCGTGGGCTTGGCTGGAGGGGCACTGGCTGACCGTTTTGCTGGAAGACTGGGATGGGTAGCGCTTCCTGCCATCTCCCCCTGACGTTGTAGGGTATCTCTTGTGTCCACCTTCCTCTCCCATGGGTGGCTGGAAGAAAGCACGCTAGTATCAGCACAGCCTCCTCCAAACACAAATGCCCTCCCTCTAGATCAGCGGGCAGCCTTGTTGCAAACCTCCAGTTGCAACTTCTCTCCCTTGACCCACAAAGAACACATATTCACCCCGAGCACACAGCTGCCCTCCTTTCCAGAATTACCAATGTGACATTTCCTGACAGAGAGACTGTCAACCAAGCACAAAGATGACAACTAGTCCTTAGGCACCTCCTTCCCACATAGGGGCATAGCCCAGAAATCCAGGAGCTGAAGCTGGCTCCACTCAAGAAATCAGGGCTCACTTTCCTCCCCTCTCCTCAGCTCCAAGGAAGACTTGACTTACCCAATTCCTCAGAATGGAATCCCACTTCAGCTGCTCTTAAGGGGATTTGCAATATTCAAACCCTGCAGCTTGGTCCTGGCCTGGCCACAATGACAGATTGTGACAGTAGGTGTCAGGGACATCCCCTGCCTGGCACTGCATGGGGACTGGCCCCCAAAATCCCCCAAGGTCGAGGTGTGTTTGCAGGGGCCATCAGTGTGGTGCAGGTATTGTGGCTACTCACATCCACTCGGAAGTCCTCGAGGCGCTTGAACTTGCTGAGGTATTCTTGCAGTTTGCTGTTAATGTCCAGATTTTTGGCTTTGGAATATTTTAAGAAGGCCCAGAACTTTTCCAGCCCATAGAGCTGTCCTGGAAGGGAAGAAAACCAAACCAGACATCAGAATCCTTTCCTTCCAGCTTCCCTACTGCTTTCTCCATGGACCTTCCTGTCCCACTGGTAGGCACAAACAAGGCAAGATGGGGAATCTGGAAGGAAGAACCTACATCAGTAATGGGCAGCCCTCCTGACAGGCCAAGTCCCCAGTCTTGGCTGATGTGGTGGTGACAACCCTCAGTCACTTGCAGGGCCTTCACAAATCCTAAGGAACCAGTGCATCAAATGTTCTGGGAGAGCTACAAGCTTCCCACTGCCCTTCTCCACCCCCAGGCAGTCTTCAGGAAGGTGAGAAACCACTCAGCCCTCTTCCATGAAGCAAGCAACAGGTCATCCAACCAGTCCCCACCACATATGTTAATGTACACAGCATTAAGTGGCTTCCCCAAAGTCAGGAGACCCAGAGGCAGCCACACAGCTGAGCTACATCGCTGACAATCCCAAGAGAGGCCAAAGAATGTACCTACCAGCTTCGTAATCCTTGATGGTCTCTTCTTGAAAGTCCTTAAATATGTCTGGCCGGAATTTCTTCTCCAGCCCATAGCTGTAGTATCTGAAAAGGCACTCCAGGCCGTACCTGGGAAGGAAGCAGCACATGGTGCTCAGACACACAACGCCCAGGGCAGAGAGCTCTTGAGACAAGAGCCCTCCTGGGTACCAGCAGCAGGAGGTGACTAAGGTGACCCCAGCGCTACCTTCCAACATGGTAGAGATGCTGCCTTTGTTTTACTCTGAGTCCCACAAAAGGCTAAAAAACCCTCTTTCCTCACTCCCCTCCCAAGAAAGGCTACTGCCACATCTCTCCTACCTGTAACCCTCCTTCCCATCCTCCACAGCCAGTTGCTTGAACTCCTCATACATCTTCTTGTTGAAGTGATCTCGGAGGAAGAAGGACCAGAACCGGAAAAGCGTGTTCATCTCCTGGGACTGACCAATGCCCAGTCGTTTCCGTTCTGTTTTGGGAAGAGGGGACGATTACAAGGTATATCCTCTCCCTGGGAGCCAGCACAAGGACTCAGGTACAGGAAGGTTCTGTGGCACACCCAGCATGTGCTGGACACCCCGACAGCTCATGCTCACCACCAACTGTGGCAGAACACCAACTACCAGCAAGGCTGTCCCATAGTACCCGGCAGCTTCTCCCCATGCCCCAACACAGCAGAGCACAGATACCCTGTCCCACACCTCACAGTGCCAGCGTCCCTACCGTTAAGGCAGCGCCGACGGTACTTGTGGTAGACGTGTTGCGTGAAGCCATTCTCCTTGAGCAGCTCATGTGAAGGATGCTGAAACTTGGGCAGGGACTGTGGGGTGCAGCCGTAGCTTCCAACGGCCGGGGTCCCCTCCGAAGGGCTGGAGCTGAGCATGAGAGACTCCCATCAACCCTTGTCCTTGGCAGCTGACAGTGAAGTGGGGTCACACTCCACCCACAGCACTTCATCTGTTGCCCCATAAACTTCATGTGACCATCTACTCTGGGTTTTGAGACCTGAGCCATGGGGTATCCTACTAGGAAGGGAACCAATGTTTCCAGAAGTCATCTCATTATTCCAAGACTTCAGACTTTTCCTCAGCTCCTCCCAGTAGGGAGAAGTTGGCTCCCAGTTTTTTCTGCAGCCACCTAACAGGAGACCTCCCCCTGAAAGACCAGATGGTAGATTGTCCCCTTCTTCCCCACACACACTCCCTCCCACATTTCTGGCTCCTCTGTGACCCCACAATGCCTGTCTCCGGTACCTTATGGAGGCAGTTCGGGGCCTGTGCTCCCGAGAGTCCATCACCCAGCCCACGTGGCACTCCATCGGAGGGTTCGAACTGTGCCTCGTCTTCCTCTTCCGTGGAGTCTGCAAGATATGGTTCATCAGGGATGTGTGCCCTTCCGCCCCAGATGGAAAAACCCAGCTCCTGCCCTGCACCCCAGCCCTGGTCCCACCTTGGCATCTATCGTCCTGCCCTCTTTCACCACTGGGTAGAACCGGGGCGTCTGTGTTGGGTCCTTCAGCTGAGGTGTCCGAGGGGTGCGAGGGGTCCTGGCATTGCGGTAGTTGGGTGATTCTGGTACAGTCGTAGGCAAAGACCGGGCGATAGTTGAAGGCTCAGGGGCTCCAAACAGCTTATTAGCCAAAGCATCTGTAGGTACTGCAGAGAGAAAACACCCCACCCTGGGTCATGCTAAGCTCTGAGTGTGACAGCATCACTATGGCCAAGGGGTATCCATCTGGCAGATGGGGAAGCAGCAAGTGCAGGAATGCTGCTACCCAACCTCTGAGGACCTCTCACCAGGACAAATAGGGACAAGTTCAGCCCACTCATTCATGCCCCTCATCTCTTACCTTGCTGGAACCTGGGGGGACCAGGAGGGACTTCCTGGTTTGGATCCACAGGGGGCTCTGGGGTCAGGGTGTCAAACTGCTCCCTGCTGATCATATTCACTTTCTTGAAGTTCTCCACCTCTTGCTGCAGTGGAAGAGGAAGATGATGAAGCAACCAGTAGCCCTCTTCTCCCTCCCCTCATCCTATCAGCTCATCATAATCACCTCTCTGCTTGTGCAATTGTCACAACACTGGCCACCAAGTGCAGCCATGGCCCCTGGGTGCCCAGACTGATGACCTGCTGCACAGAGGTAGGAAGGGGAGATGTAGAGGACAATATTGGGCACTACATGGGCCCAATGCGAGCCATGCTGCTCCCAAGCTTTCAGGGCTCCCACAAAGCTCCACAAAAAAATATCTTGCTTCTTTCAGGTTTTTATCCACCCAGGTCAGTGCCAGTGCAACAAGGTTCCAGGCAAAGCTCAGTAACCCTTGGTTAGCCAGGACCCCACTGCCCCTGCTGCCTTCCTGCATCCCCCCCGAGCCTCCTCCCTGTATTCTCACAGCCATACCAGCAGCAGGGCACAACACTCCCATGTATTTGAAGATCCCATACCCCCAGCATAGACTATCCCTCTCTCACTTGGTCTTCCCACACCCTCAGCTTCTGACACTCCAGGGAGCAGCACAGCTGGCACACACCAGACATGGGAACCCTGAACCCAGCCGGTAACTCCAACAGGCCATTCTACTTGACAGTCAAAATAACTTCTGTTGCTCAGTGAGTCTGGGCAGGGCCCTGACTGGGAGAGTCACCAAGCTAGGACTCAAATGTTTCAAAGTAGCAGATGGACTTTCTACAAAAAGCCCAAGTCTATGCAAACTGGCACCACAACAGAAGAGCACAATCCAAGTGCAGCCCAGCCATCTATTAACCTGTCTCCAGGGGACCATACCATGTAGCATTGAACACTATGGATAGAGCAGAAACACCACAGCTCTGGCACTGCCTGCCAAGACCCTGGCAGACAGTGGAAATGACGGGCCTCACATTCCAAGTCACCTCAATACCGGCACTTTGTTTACCTGGCTGCAGCCTTACATCACGTTACAGAGCTGTGTTTATCCCCGATACAGTAGAGCACGACACTAGGAGCCAGGAATCCCAAGATCTGCAAGAGGACTAATCCCAGCTTACCCTACCCCACGCGTGAGCTGTAACCTGCTGTACTGTCCTCTTCATCCCACAACAAAGCAGCTGCACATGAGGCTCCCCACAACCCACACATACACTCACTTCCTTGGACCAGTCGCTTCTCACCTTGATCTGGGAATACTCTGGCTCAAACTGCTCTGTCCACAGGTCCTGCTCATAGTAGTACAGCCCGTCATTGATCACCTTGGCCAGCTCTGAGCTCATTTTAGCCCTGGATGTGTGATTGCCAGTCCGGTCCCCACCAGGGTGTCGGCGCAGGTAGGGAGGAGTCTGTGTCACAATGAGGATCTTGTTCACATCCCGATCGTCAATCTCATAATCCGAATCCTCATCTGACCAGTCGGTGAAGGTGTTCTTGCGGCCGTCCATCTGCTCCATCTCCTCGTCAAAGAGGAAGTCAAGCTCCTCAGGTTCATCTTGGTCCTTCTGCTTTTGCTGCTGTGGTGTCTTTGACTCCTCTGATTTCTACAGGTACAGGTGAGACAAGGTAAAGACGATTCACCGCTTGGGCACCCAACTATTGTCTCCTGTTTTCTTACTGCAGCCAGAAGCTGCCCATCTGGGGAGAACACCCTGTTTACACCACAAGGGAGCAGCTCCAAAGAGGGTCAGATAGGGCCTAGTCTCAGGAGAGACTCAGGACATCATCGCCATGACCAACAGACCCTAACTGATCTGAAACCTGCTTACTCATGATTCAAATCACCCAGACAATTGGTAGAGCCCCAGCCCAACAGCCCCTACATCACCACCTACCTTAGGCCTGGCTGGGGAGGGGCGAGGTCTCTTCTTCACTTCAATCCACGTCTCTGAATCCAGGTCTGGCAGACTTGCGGACAGGCCCTTGGGCATCGTCTTCAAGTTACTGACCTCCTCTGTTTTGGTGGGGACCGGGCTGGTGGCACGTGGGGAGCCAGGAGCAGACTCTACAACCAGCAAGAGCCACAGTGTGCTTTAGAGGGAGGGAGGGAGCCTGAGGGGTTGTGAACTTAAAGGACCTGACTGAAGACAGAGTTATTCTGGCACCATGGCAGAGCTTGTGGGACTAGCCATCATGCAGTGGCCAAGGTCTATCAGCATGCTGGACATAAGTGTTGGGGAAGGGACAAACAAACAGAATGGGAAAAACTGTCTCTGGTTAAGGCTGCGATGATGGTGGTGGCCACAGGGCTCTGCAGGCAAGTTTCCCAAACACACAAAGCTCTGAAGCATGAGCTCTTGTTGCTCTCAGGGAAACCTTCCCAAGACATTCTGGAACCAGTGGGAACAAACTTAACTCTGTCCAAACTAGCTCTTACAACAACACCAAAAAGATCCTCCACTTGGCCTCTAAGGCCCAGCTGTGGGCTCCTGACAGTCCCCCTGGATTAGTGTGACAGGAGCAGGAGGCAGCACATGGACAGCAGATACTCTCTTATCACTCAGTTGACAGTTCCAGACTACTGCCCCCGTTGTGCCCAGTATGTCCTCACCCATTAAGGAAGAACTGGGCTCACAAGTGTCCCCTGCTCTGCCCAGCAGCAGAGTATGTCTAGACAGAGACAAGAGACTTCTATCAAGACTGACCCTCCCTGAATCCCTTCAGCCCCCAAAGAGGAAAAGCCACAAAAACTCAAGTCTCTTTCATGTTTCCCCATGTCCAGAGGCAGCAGAGCCCCTTCCAGCTCCTACCACCAAGCAAAAAGCAAACAGCAGAGCCCTGCCCTGGGGAACACTTCTGACTCTAATGATCTCAGTCCTGCTGCAGTAGCAATAGCCTCTCTCCATGTTCCCCCAAGTGCTTACCTGTCTCTTTCTGGAAGCTTTGCCGTGGCACAAACTCAGGACAGTTGATGAACTGTGAGAAGTCTGTTTGTGCGTAGTCTGCCATAGGAGGGCCAGGCAGAGCCCATTTTTCTGGTTGCTCTTTTTTCCTGATCTTCTCATCCACGATCTCCACCACCTTGCTGTCCTTCAGAGCCTGGAACCAAGTGCAACCCAATTAACTTAGGGACTTGCCTGAGTACACTGAGTGGCGCAGCACCAGCCCTTCCTCCCTAGGAGGACCAAGAGAAGGACGGAGCACATCAGGGACAAGGAAAGGCTCCACTTGCATCTCACCCACAGCCCATCTAGAAAACAGGCCTCAGACAGGGGTGGCAAGAAGCCGGACAAGAAGGAAAGTTCATCTTTCCTTGTCCTGACCTTGATGATGAGGCTGATGTCAGTGGTCAGCGCCTGCACCCGGTGGAAGCTAGCAATCAGGGTGATGGGAAGGAAGCCGTCTGAGTCCATCTTGCGGCGCAGGAAGAAGTCTCGCTCCAGGTTGTCCACGCTGAAGTAATATTCTCTGTATGGACAACATATCAGTGAGAGGCAGCTCCAATCCACCTCCCTCTGGGCACCCCCAAGGAAATAATCCCTCCCACACATTTCTGATGCTGTGAGGCTGAAGCGAGACAGTCTGGGAAGCCCAGACCTGGGGCAAGATGGTGCTGTAAGCTGCACGGTGCAGAGTTAACACACCTTGGCTCTAACCCTACCCACAGGATTAGCTAGAGTCTCCAGGGAGGGAATTTGTGAGCATCCCACCAGGGTCAGACAAGATGTGGCACTTACATCTGCCGCTTGATGTAGTCTTTAAGCAGTTCCTGGTCCACGCTGTACAGCTCGGCACTGCTGATGTTGTCAAAGTAGTAAGTGATGTTACTGGCGTACTTCTGGGTGCGGGAGCTGTCCGAGCCCTCGAACTTCCGATACCCATACTGGTAGTCAAAGTGCCCTGGGGGACACCAGTGAGTGTTCACACAGAGCCCTGGGATCTGCCAGACAGGCTGTGCTGACAGATAGGGCTGGACTCCTGCACTGTTCCTGGGGTCCACACAGCAGCCTCTGACAGGGCATCATTCATTCACATCCTTCATCCTCCTACTAGTAGCCTTTGCAACAGAAGGGATCCCAGAGAAGCTTCAACACACCAGGCTCCTTACCCAGGAGTCACTGGGCAGCCCAGACAACACCCCAAGGCCCTACACTGAAGCTGTATCAGGGTTATCACAGACACTACTCTGTCAAATGCCAGTGCAGATGCTCTTTCCCATCCAAGCCATGGCTCCTGCTTGGCTTTCAACATGACATGAAGCCTACACAGTGTCAGCATGTTTCAGCTCCTGCATGCAGAGGTACTGCAAAAGGCAGAAAGCACGTGGAAGAGCTTGGCCTGAGTAGCAGAGGGACATCTGCATTTATTAAAATACTAGCAAGAATAGTTTGCTTTTATTAAAAGCAGCTCAACTTTCAGCTGTGAATATGTTCTACATGATTTCCCTGTATCCTTACATCACTCTACCCTCCTCAGCCTGCTTTGGAGGCCCAGGTCTCATGCACACACAGATCCCTGCACACTTAGGCACATGCCCTGTCCTCTCCCTGCTGTCACAAGACCAGAGCGCAGTGATTACCTCCTCTGCCACGGCCACGGCCCCTGCCACGGCCCCGGCCTCTGCCCCGGAAGGTCCCTCGTACAGCTCCTCCCTCACTCTTCACACTGGAGGTTTCATCATGGTCCTGCCAGCTGCGCTCATGCTTGTTGTCTGGGTGCCAGCCTGCAGCAGATGGGGGAGGAGAGACAGGAGGAGTGTTATAGGATGACAGCACCTCCCTGGAGCAAGCCCACTGCACCTTGGGCCCTTGGACTGCCCCGTACTGTGCCTGGGGATGAGGGCTTGCTCTGCCCTGCAGGCAGGGCAGGGAGAGTTGTCCCAAGCCTGAGACCCCACCTTTCAGCTCGCTGCGGGTGTTGGAAGGGTGCCTGTGCTGCTCGTTTTGCCGGTTGTTCCGAGAGGCCGTTTTGTCCCTAGGCACCTCTGACTTCATGTCTATCTGCAAAGGGACCCACTTGTGTTTGTTGCCTGCAAAAGGACAGGGTTTGGGTGTGACACAGGTTCTGAGAGCATCTGCTTCTTCCCCGGCAGCCCACTCTTGCCACACAGCCCCCACATATGGAGGGGAGAAAGCAGCACAGCCTTCTGGACTAATCCTGTCCTCAGGCATCCCTCCAGGCCTAACTGGATGCAGAAAGGCTCTGACCAGGACTCTTGGGCATGACGGGACATGACACAAAACTCCTGTTGCTTCAAGGCACTTGTCTTCTGCCTCTTTCTGCACACCAAGGCTCAGGCTTAATCATGACTAATGCACCCACCATCAAGGGTTTTTCTGTGCCACCACAAAGCACATATGAGAGGGCAAATTCCTGTCACGCTGCCCCTGACACACAGGTACTCCTACTTGGGCCCTGCTCCACCTGCTCCCATCAAAACAACACTGGCCCTTTGAAGCTGGGAAACACCTTTTCACCACAGCTGTCCACATGCTGGTACCATGTCCTGCAGCAAACTCCCCAGGGAAGGCAGTAGATACTCCCACCTAGCTGTGGGTCACAAAGGGGGAGACAGGCTGAGCCCAGGGGATTGTCTCCACCAGGTCCTGCCTTACCTTTCTTCTTCTGGGCCGACTTCTGGTTGTCATCGTCACCATTCTTTTCCTCCCCGGACTCATCTGATTTGGTTTTCAGGCTCTCTTTGCCATCACTCCCATCCCCTTTCTCCTGCTCTTTCATGTCTTTCTTGACAGGCAGTTTCCGGAGGGATGGTGCTTTGTGCGGCTGCTGGAGAAACATCAGTGCAGGAAAGATGTGAGAGGTGGGAGAAATGAAGCTGGATGCAGATGCCAGGAACCAGACAACCTAGCCCTAGGCTGGAAGCATCCCTGCTCTGTGCCTCCCAGATCTGTTCCTTGGGAAGGGCTTCTATAGGTGCTGGGAAGTGCTCAACCTGAGATGCAAGTCCCAGGCACAGAAGCTACTGAGCTGGAATGCCATGAAGGCCTGGTGCTCCTGGATGAGGTGTCCTACGAGAGACCAGACCACCCTATGGCAAAAGGGCAAATGATCCTCATGCCCTGACAGACAGACAGAAGCTAGCAAAGAAGTATCCAAAAATAGAAAGGTTTCAATGACACAATGTCCATAGCAGGAGAGGAAAGCCATGCCCCTCAGGCACACCAGTCCTTTCTTATACATTTTCAGTTTCTCCTGTGTAAGTCTTGACCTTCACCCAAGCCCCTTCTTGTACTGACCAGTCCTAAGGAAAGCAGGTCTGCGAGCTGCCCTACCTCCTTCTCCTAGCCCAGGGGTTTAGACCAGGCTCTAGGCTCCCAGAATAGCACAGAGGGAAGGACCCAATGTGTGGGGCAGCCCTAAAAGGAAATCCTCTATGTGCTATTCCTGGCTGCTTCTACAGTGACACAGAAGACCCCAAATGGCCTGGCTCAGCCAGTGCTCCCAGCACCACAGAGGGACAGGGTGGTCTGTGAGTGCCTCATGCTGCTCACCAGGGCGATTGTGTTCTCACCTGGACACTCTTGTGGGCTATTTCTCCAGGTGTTGGCCAATTTGTGGCATCGCCGAAGTCACCAACCTTGTATCAAAAGAGAAAGGTCTCATTAGCGCACAAGCTGCAGGTGCCGTTCCCTGCATCAGCAGCCAGAAGCCCTTCAGGCCACCACACACCACAGGCATCTGTTCCCAGGAGGTTTGGAGGGAGCACCCAAACTGCAGATACAGAGCCCCTCTGCCCACACAAACAGGGCCCCTGAATTCATCACAAATAACAGCTTTGGAGGACTTGCCACAGGCACTGCCCCTTGGACAGGGACAGCACAGAACTTTCAGCACCCTAAATCCACCACGTCCCATGAAAGAAGCTGCCTCCACCTAGTGGCAGGTTTCTGCCAGTCACCCCGTGCCCAACTGCAGCCAAGCGCTGCCAACACCAAAGCAAAGGGATTACATACAACTAATGGGAAAACGCAAGCAGGTATCTGATAACCTGCAGGACAGAGAGGAAAGGACCCAAACAGCTGCCCAGATACACAGTGAACCACAGCTGGGCACTGCGTTTAAGATTTTCTGGGCACAGAAATTCCCCCTTGCCTTTGTGGGGTTATTATTTCTAAATTAATTTGGAGTCACTGGGTCCCCCATGAGATCACATCTCTACATTCAAGTGCCACATTCCTCTCCCCAGGAGGCAGGTTTCCTGGGAAAACTATCTCCAGTACAAGACCATGCCCGTTTCAGACAGAAGCACCCTCCATGTCCAGGGCCCTCCTCTCCCTGAGATGGAACAGTTAAGGAAAATCCTATCAAGCTTCAGATATGTCTTCACAGGCTACTGGGAGCCAGCACCAACAGCCCATGTCCCAGGCTGTGCCCCAGCTGCATTGTGACATCCTCAGAAGCAACTGTACCTCCATCACAGGTTGATCCCCTGGAACAGACTGCACTGGCTCCTCCAAAGGAGTTGCTTTGTTTGAAATCAATTAACCTGGCTCTCCGTGTGCCAGGAAAGAACAGAGTGCAAGGGAAGAAAGGACCTACAGTCACGCTGCTCTGTCACACCACCACCCTGACTGTTCTGCAGAGTGGGGCACTGACTAAGCTCACAAGAGACTTGAGGTGTCCTCGGGATGGAGGAGAGGTTTTCCACATCCAGTACCATGCTCCAAGTGCCTTGCTGCAAGAGGGGAAGCAAGATGATCTCCCCTGGCCTAGCTGGGCAGAAAACCCCTCCAGGCAGCATACAGGACCACTAAACAGCTGAAGAGGAGATAATCAGATGTTCTCCTTCATGCTCTTGCAAATGGCCAAGCCAGCACATCAACCACTCAATAACCAGTCTTGTGAAGGAAGTAATCTGCTCACTGGACCCTCGAGATGCTCAGGCAGCACTGACAGCTACCCCAGAAGCTGGGGGCCAGCAGACACAGCATTACCTTGCTTCCTTTCCTCGGTCTTGGATTGGCAGCCCTCACCACCTTTGCAGGAGTTGTATGTTCTGCAAAAGAGGAGAAGAACAAGGGTTAAAATCCAGCTGAGGGTTCTGGAAGTGTCAAGTCTGGAGGGAAGCAGGTGGGAAGCAGATGAGCTCCCCCTTCGGCAACATGGGGGCTAAGAGAACAGAAAACAGCTTCTGACTAGGGTCTCAGAAGGAACCCATCAAGATCACATTGACTCCTAATCAATCCAGGTGGCCAAGAAATGGACCTCTAACCTCACCCTGCTTAGGGAGGCACTCCCTGACTTAGCTCAGCCCTCCCCACTAGGCCTTGACAGCCTGGGAGGAGGGGTGGCAAGGAGCTCAGCTTGCTTTGTAAAGCATCATGCAGAATTTGATCTGCTGTTGTGCACAGCAAAACAAACATGCCCTTGAATGGGAAAGGCCCATCACCAAGCCAAGGTGGCCAGCCGGTCCCAAGGAGCAGAGGAAGGCTCTGACAGCCACACAGGCTTTGCTCATCTTGTGCATTGATCTCCAGTGCATGGCACCAAGTTCAAGAGGGAACGTACACAAAGGAGACAGATCTGGGAAGAACTTAAATCCCACTACATCCAAAAGTATTTAGGGATCCAAGTGCCTCTGGGGTGTTTTGAGGTATCAGGTGTTGGGGTTCACAACACCATGGACCTCACACAAAACCTGCAGCAAGTCAAGAGATCAACCCCATCATGACCTGTCTTGGCTCCAACTCACACGCCACCTCCTTACAAGCAGAAACAGAAATCTAACTTGCCTTTCTTCCTCCCAGGTTTGGCTGCAAGGTCTCCAGATCATGAGCAGGCTCACGCTGGGCAGCACAGTCCAACAGAGCAGCTTGCTGCTGTTTAACACAGCAAGGACAACACATGAGGGTCTCGTCCCTGACAGCAGCACTCTGAAGGGAGAAGAGCCCTCCAGCCCTTGCCTTGAGGGACAGCCCATGCCAGGCCTGAGTGGGAGCAAGTGTTTCTGCTGACTCTGCTGGTTTTGTTTTAAAGAAAACCACCCCAGACTGGGGTGGAGGAGTGAGGGTGGGAGAGAAGTGAAGAGCTGGAAGGCAGGCAGAGTCTATCTGGGGATGCCCTGGAAACCACCCTGAATAGGCTACCCAGCTCCACTCAAAGGTGGCTTTGATCTCCTGTGTCAGGCAGGACAACTTTGCTTAGATGATCAAAACCAGTCCCCAGCCTTGAAACCCATGATTCATCCTGCTGGCCCAGCCTTGCTCAGAGCTAGAGGCTTTGAATTGTCAATACAGCAGAGTCAGACACAGCAGGACAGAATCACATGCACTCCCCTGTCCTGGTTCCCTTCCTTAAAGTCCCTGTCTGGGGATTTCACCCCAGGACAGCCCAGGCTCTCAGCTAGGTCCCCATATCCTTCCCCTTTCCCCCCAGCCCATCTGTGCTGCCCCCCCTCCCAAGCAGCAACAGTCCCTCACTCATTCCACGTGCAGCTCTCCGAGGATCCTCAGCACAATGCTTGCCACAAGGCTTTTAAACTTTCCTGCTAGCGTGGGAAGAGCAAGTGCTTTCAGAACAGCCCCTAAAATCCTCCACTCAATGTCCACAGATGTCACCAACTAAATATAGCTTCAAAAGGCACCAAGTGCTACAGCACAAACCCACAGCCAGCCCAGTTTTCCACAGGTACAGAGCACCCCTGCCTGCTCCAACAGCTCTGACATGCCTGGCACTGGGGAAAAAAATAACTGAACTTGCTCTGCAGCCTGATTAGGCACTGATTTCTCTGGCTGGGGGAGAGCAGGGCTCACTGGGAGCATCCCACCTGGACACCTCCTCCCACCACAGCGCAGCTCTGGGGTTCACAGCAGTGGCATTCAGCTCTTTTTTTCAGCTGCATCAGCTTGGGAGCCTCGTGGCCATCAATGTGCTTTTTTGGGGAGAAGCCCTCTCCCAATCTTTAGTGAAAGGGGGTGGAAGGGGCACGGGCTGCAGGGTGAGTGCAAGGGACTTCATCATCTTATCAGGGGAGGGAGGAGATTGTTTGAAACAAGTTCTGCTACTCTTCTTATCTGAAAGATAGGAACAGGGATCCCTTATCTAGCTAAGGTGCTGAGAAGACTAATTAGCATTAGCAGAGAGCTTTGGAAGACAAAACACAAAGCAGAGCCCTGCAGCCTGGCAGAAGGCTGCTCCAGGGAGCACAGTCAGGCCAGCACTAGCACCTTGGTGAGTCTGCAGGCAGCTCTCACCAGGGTGGATAGAATAAAGATCTTCAAGTGGTGGGGACTGCTCGGACCAAAGCAGAGGACCAGGAAGGCATGACTATGCTAGCAGACAAACAGACACCATCCACAGAGCCAAGAGACACAGTAAGCAGAAGCTAGGCATGCCTGGCACACCTGCACCAACCCATTAGTGATTCTCTAAAGCAAGCTCCTGGATGTCAAATGCTAATCTGTTCATGTTCCACTGAAGATACTCCAACAAACCCAAGTTTTTTAAAAAAACAAACCCAACCCACTCAAAACACACTGAGGCTAATCCAGGTGCTCAGGCAAAGAAAGAAAGGTACTCGGGAAGAAAATCTTCCTGCAAGGACATTAACACATCTTGCAATGCACAGCTGAAAAGCCCCCCTACCAAACCCCACTGCAGGAAAACCCTGCTGCCCTTCTTCACTCTGTCAAGCTGGGGAATAGAGAATAAGTGGGTATTGCTCACCCTGACACAGGAGCCCAGGACAAGCAGTGCTAGCAAGGGATATTAGATACTGCCCCAGTTCATAGCTGAGCTCTTAAAAGCTGCCGAAAAATGTCTCATACCTCCTGGAATCTCACAAACCTTCTTCTGCATTTATTTGGTGGCAGTAAGCAATTTATTTTCAGCCTGACTGCCCCTTCCCTACCAGAAAATAGGACCCCTTCACACAGGGGGCGAGACAAAGCAGCTGCTTTAGTGGTGCAAGATTCACATGGGGACAGCAGGCAGAGAAGGAAGGAGCAGCTTTGCCTCCAGCCACAGAGCAGATGCTGGCACAGCCAGGAACAGAAAAGCAGGTCTTGAGTTTTGATCTGCTGCCTGCAGCCCGAACTAGTTTGTTTGCCTGTGGGGTCATCCAGCCACCCAGAGGTTATTTCTTAACAACCGAGGGTACAAGGCACAGGGGGAACACTGCAGCCCCAGTGCCAGTATTGCAGCCAACACCCCCCATGACCAAGTCACAGACCATCACTCTCACTGGCTTGTGATGCTTGCTCCCCAACGCATCCAGGAGCCCTAAGCAGGGCAAGACTGTGCAGACACCCCATGCTCAGCCTCCCACCTCACAGCTGCTGTAGCACAGCAGTGCTTGAGGTAGAGAGCTCACAGGGTGTCCAGGTGCCTCATGTTGTTGCACAAGGACCACTGAGCCAGAGTGACAGCAGCTCCACAGATAAATGTGCCCCCCACTGAGAGGTACAAGCGCCATAGGACCACTGAGCTCAGCTGAGGAGATAGTTATCTTCTTACCTGGGAAAAATCAAACCCAATGCCTGTTGGCCTGGTTCTCTGCTTTTTTTTTTACCTCCAATGGATCTTAAGAGATGTTTAGAGAAGGCAGATGAAGAGATGGAAGACATCTGCAGGGCTGGGCAGAGACCCAGAGTTATACTGCAGTAATACCTGCATCTCTAGTAAGAAATCTGTGGCACCTGCTCCTGGTGTACTACTCATGTGCAAGGTAGACAAGGGCCCAGAGCATCCCAGCAGCAGCTGGGACAGCCTCAGAGGGCAGCCCAGACCCCTATCAGAAATGCAGATTTCTCAACTCTGGAACATGGTCCATCCCTGACACAGCACACTCCTTCTCCAGCAGCCAAATCAACAGAAAGGATCTGGCCTGCCCCTGAGCTACTGCAGCCCACAGCCTGGCACCTATGAGAAACTGCTGATGAAGGTGGGTTTGAAGCCAAGAACTCGGACTTTGCTCTGGAGAAGCTGGGGTAGGGGCACAAGCTCCGTGACACAGGTTCTGCTGGGGCTGGAAGAGCTGAACTGATATTCCCAGTTAGCCCAGTGCCCTCACAGGAGCCTGAGGGAGCTGTATGGGACAGCCTGCTGTGTACCAGCAGTCCAACAGGATCCACTTCACTACTCAGTCTCCAAAAGATCCTCCCTCCTTCCTGTGCTCCATGGGACAGTCCTGGCATGCACAAGGACCACAACTCGTAACCAACACAATGGGACACCCACTGCTAGCAATGCTTCTTCCAAGTCCCTAGGTGAGAAAGAGCAAGTACAGTTTGGGTATGGGTGAGCTGAGCCCCAAGCAGCTAGGGGTCTGGGTAGACTGCCAGTGAGAAGAGGAGTAGTGGCCCAGTCAAGGAAAAGGTATCGCATTAACCTCCTGAGAAATCAGCGGACACCCAGGTATGACAATTTGTGAGAAAAGACAGAGACCAATAGACAGCTTACCAAAGAGGACTACTCGCTCACACTCTTTGTATGTACACACTCAATGTCCATTCAGAGAAAACCAGCCTCGGCATTAGCTTTTGCCCCAGAGACAGCTAGCTCCTGCCCAGTCTTTCCAGGAGGGCAAGAGGGTCACTCCTGGGGCATGACACAGAGGACAGACACACAGTGGGGTGGCACCAGTTTGCAAAGCAATTCCTAGAAGAAAGAGAGATCCACCAGACAGACAGCCACAGCCAAGCCCACCAGGCACCTGTTTCTTCATTAGCAAGGCAGCAGCAATGGGCAACACACCCTTACTGTAAAATGGGTGAGAAACAGAGGTATACAGGAGGGGACCTTGGTCTCCCCAAGGAACAATTTGGTACCACTTCTGTGTGCAGAGAGAGAGGGTACAGGTACCCCCACAGACCAAGCAGCAGCTTCCACCTCTGCCTGCATCCCAAGGAGATGAGCTGCTCCCAGCACCAGCCTCAGCCCTGTGTCAGAGCCAGTACCAGGCTGAGATGGGAAACACTTTTTGTCTCTGCAGCTCCACACACAAGTGGAAAAGCCTGGGATTTACAGCAATGACTGACTGACACACTCACACTTGGACATCATAAGGTGCACAAAACCAGCAAGGTTCAGGCAACCTGGGCACACAGACTGCACCTCCTCCAGGTTTGCAACATTTTATGGCTCTACATCCTGACAAGTCATGAGTAGCAAGAGGGGTACACGTGGAGGGGGAACACAAAGGAGCACTGCATGGAGATCTTGAGCAGCCTTAAAAGAGATATTAGCACAAGGACACCTTCCAGCATAAAGAAGTCAGTGTCTCTGCAACAGGGGCTCCCACCTGCTCCTGGGGACTGCAGAGAACCACGACTGGCTCCACTGCTTCCAGCACGTGGTCTCAGCTCCCAGCTGGCAGCACAGCATCTGGCCTTGTTTACAAAGGGAAGAGGGATATTTGCAACTCCTCTGTAATATCAGATGTTTCCTGCACATGCAATAAAAACTGTAGTAGAATGGACAAGGTAAGGACCAAGCAGAAGACCAGATCCTTAAGCTGCATGGCTGACTGGGATTCAAGCTTCTAAAGCACGTGGGAAGCCTGTTCAGCAGGAGCAAAGACAAGCTGCAGGCACCATGGCTCAAAGCCTTCCAAGCAATTTTCTGCAGCTCCTCAGCACATCTCTACCTTGCAAGCCCTACTGTAACAGCAAGGGAAGCAGGGAGCTGCCTGCACTTCTCTGCAATATAAGCTCTGCAACTACTGCAAAGATCACTTACTAAAAATAACTTCAAAAAAGGGCAACTGACAGCTCCACAGAGAGCATGAGAACACTCCCACCTGGGTGTCTTAGGCAGGCTTCAAGAGCCTGGGAGTTTGCCCTGGAAAAGTGCAGGAGGGAGGCTAGGGGCATAGACAGGTTCCATACAGCATGACAGGCAGGGCCACCCCAGGCTGGGAGCATGGGCACACCAGTTATATTCCCAGGTCTTTGAGCCCTCACATCCCTGGGCTGATGCTCCAAAGACAGCTTGGAGCATGGGGCAGCAAAGCAGCTCAAGACACAGAGCCTGTCCCTCTTCTGTCAGCACCCTATGGGCAGCACAGACTTACACAGAGACCTGCAAAGCAAGCAGAGGCACCAGGTGGGACACAGCCCTGGTCCCAGGGAGCTGACAGACAGCATTGATTTTTAAATGCATGGAACTGTTCCCAAACTGTACACACGAGTTATCTCTGCAAGGTCTGACTTTTACTTCCAAAGAAAATGAAGGGCAGAAAGGGTCCAGACTTACCAAAATGTATAACCACCTCCTGCAGCCTCCCAGTCCAAGACAGAAGCCCTTCGACTTGTGGCCAAGCTACCCTCCAGAAGAAGTGGGCTAAAAAAATGCCAACAGGCATTTCTAATGTTAACAGAGTCAGCGAGGGCACAGAGGACTCTTCCTGGCACAAAGAGCTACTACTAAAGGTAGCAAATTAAGTCTCTTAAGGGCAAGTGACATCTTTCCACTGCCTTTTCAAGCAACACTCTTCCCTGAAGAGGATTTCTAGGAAACTTCTGACACACAATCCATGCTCACACGACCACATCAATCCCCTGGATGCCAGGCTCACACAGAATGAGAGAGCACAGGAACTCCCCAGTTTTCTAAGGAAAACCGAGTCTTAAGCTGAAGGGTCTCTGCTGGGAAATCTGGTGCCTCCCAGGCATAGCTCTGGGGACATCATCAAGGTTAGACAACTGACTGGACTCCAGAAACTGTCAGAATGAGGGAGCTGGGTTGGCTCAGGGCCCCACAGCTGCTGAGCCACCAAGCTCTCGCTGAGCAGGGAGAGAGGCACCCATCACCCACCACACTTGCAGGAGAGGCTACTCCAGCACCAGTGCCTGACCCAGCTTGTCTGGTGTAGACAAGTCTCCATCCGGCAGAGCACTCAGCCAGAAATTCCTCTGCCATCACAGAAGAGAGAAAAGCCTCCAAGGACATTTGCAAACACTCCATGGGGTTAAATGGTTCAGGGAGAGGGGCTGGGAGAGCCAGCAGCGCTCGTGGCCAATCACCCATCAGGCTGGCACAGGCGAGCTGGGCCCCTGAGAAAAGGCTCGAGTTGATCCAGCTGCAGCACAGGGCAGAGAGGCAGAGCAAGGACACCTCGGAGCTGGGAGAGGAGAGCACCCGAGGCAAGGCTGCAAGGACTCAAGGTGTGCAGGCAGGCCAAACTGTGGAGGAGCTGGCAGGTCAGGCTCTCCTCCAAGCCTGCTTGGAGACCAGCTGATAGTTCATGACCTAAAAAAGAACAATCGGTGGGGGAGAAGGAGGGGTGACATGAGCAGGAACTACAGGACAGCAAGAACGGGCATAAAAGGCATGTCAGGAATCACAACTCCTGAAGGAACACAAGAAAAAACAAAACAAAAAAAAAAAAACAACAAAAAACAAACACCACAACAAACCCCAACCCACTCACCTTAGGGGGCAACTGATTTTCAAATTAAAGGGGGGTGTCCACCCTGCAGGAGGGACCTAGAGCAGCTTCCTCTGCTTCTGCTTAGTTTTGCTGTACTGCTCTGCTTGTTCTACCAGGCTCTAATGAAAAGCTAGTTAACAGTTAATTATTACCCATTCAGACACAGGATCCCCTACGCTGGCCGAGAAGGATAAGACAAGTCACGTGATGCAAAAATCCCAGCCTTATGAAAGCACGGGCAACTATATTTAGTTGGAAAAATGGTGACCTAATGAGCCTGGCCCTCCCTGGCCCCCCCCGGAGGAGGTGACCTGCCACCTCTGGAGATCCTACCTCCATAGCACCTGGGAAGTCCCTCATCCAGCCAGGAGGAACAGGTATGTCCAGCCCAAAAAGGAGGCCAGTGTGCACAGCACACATACAGGATGCCCCAAGGTCCCAGACCAGTGCACAACCCAGGCTGAGGGTACCTTCCCTCTCCATCCTCAGAGCTGCTCAGCAGGTCACCTTGTCAGCAGTAAAAGCTGATAAGCACAAAAGCAAAAAACATGGCCCAGCTGAAGGTCCTCAACCTTATCTTGGAAGCAAGGGGCACACTGGGAACCTCACCAGTATGACCAGTGCAGGGCTGGCATTGAGCAGTGATGCTCCAGCTGTTGCCCTCTGCATGCCCAGGGCTGGTGGTGCTCAGAGCTGGTGACAGAAGGTTGTCTCACATGGATCAGTTCACCCCTCTCTGCACACAGTGAGGCCAGCAGAGCAACACCCAGAATGGAAAGGGAGCAAAGGCAGCCATGCAGAGGTCACACGACTGCCACTGCCGGGGAGAGAAGGTCCCAGAACAAAATTGTGTGTGGCAACAAAAGCCAAGAGCATCACCCACTCACCCTCCCACTGCAGTGGAAGAGCTTCAAAGGAGAAGAAAAACCAAAAACCAAAAACCACCAAAAGCCTGAGGAGCAGACAGCATTAATCTCTTGTCACAGGCAGAGGGGTGCTCTCCGCCTGCATCCTGCTGCGGCCGATGAGAGCACAAGAGCAGTGCCTGTAGCATGGGCAAGACAAGGTCAGCATCACATCACTGCTGAACCCAGGGCATCACACTGATGTGATCCCTTTAATGGCTGTCAGCCTCTTCTGCAGCTGCATCTGGGGACTTGGGAGTTGACAAAACCCTTCCTATGAAACATCTGTTATGTCTCGCTGTAAATATTTAACAATGAAAAGACATGAATTGAGAGCCAAGCGCCTGCTGCGAGACTCTCCAGCTCCAAGTGTTCACACTGTCTAGGAGGGGACTGAGGCTTCCGCTCCCCATGCCAGTGGAAGCGGGTGAAGGGGTCGTAGAAGACAAACTGCACAAAACACGCCTCTGGAAAACCTGTCATCTCAAAAAAACAGAGGCAGAGATTGGATTTTTAGAGAGAAGACTGATCATTTAAGTAGTATCATTCTTAGTTCATCCCCACTGTGATCCTTGTAGCTGGCTACTGGCTACTCTGCAGCACCAGCACGTCCCTCATGCAGTGGCCACTTGAAGTTGCACCAGATCAGTTGCAAACCTGCCTCCCCAGTGGCACAGAACAGGAGACAGATCAGCATCTCAGCTTGTGAGGCCAAAGGAGGTACCTGGCACCACCAAGCAGAAATACAGCTCCACCTCTTGGGGCAGGGCAAAGCAATAGCAACTTAGTGGTTCAATCAGATGCAGCAAACATTCCCAGAAAGTTAGGGAAGCCAGACCTAGCAGGTTACCTCCTAAGCAGGGGGTCTCCAGAAATGAGCTGAAGAAATCCTACAATCCTGTAACTACCCAGATTAAATTAAGTACAGGTATGGGGGCTTCCTCTGGTTAGTGAATCCAGAGCATTAAAACCATGACAACAACAAGGCAGCCAAATACCCTTGCAATCTTTGAGAGCAGGCAGAAAGGCTACTTAAAGATTACTGTACCTTAGCTGAGCTGATTTCAGGGCATGTTCTCCTGGCACAAGATACAACAACCTCACTTACACTCCCTGCCTTAAGTCAGATACAGCAAAATTAAAAGATTTTTCTCAATACCTTTAATATAACAAATGCTGACAACTTCCTTTCTGGGTGCACAATCACATGGATTCAGCTGCGTAAACCACTCTCTGAAGTGCAGGTTATGCTAGTGCTACAGGTGGCTGCCTCCCCTCTCTCAAAACACAGCATAAAAGAGTAAAAACGCCTCAATCAGAGACAACCTTCCCAAAGGAGTCAGGAATACCCAGCTACAAAAAGAGTGCCACACAGCACTTGCTCTCCTAATTTAAAGATCCACCTTCCCTCCTTCTCTGTAAAGGATGAAAAACTGCTTCTTTGCAGTGGAAGCACCACCCACATCTCTCTATGGAAAACTTCACAGCACTTAATTCAAAGTGGCGTATTTAACTCCAGAAAAATATCACAGCCACTGCTCACAAGTCTCCAAAATGATCAAGCTCAGGGTGCAGCTGAATATTAAAAAAAAAACAAAAAAACAACCACCAAACAAGCAAAAAAATCTGGAGTACCAAGACAAAGCATCTCTTGCTGCTCTGTTGAACACCTGCTCATCCACAACTGCACCCTGTGGTGAACTCTAGTCTCTGCATTTCAACAAGGGCACAGAAATGTTACAGATGCACAGAAGAGCAATTAAATTGCCCAGAGGGAGCCCCTTAGAAGATGAGACTGAAGAAGCCAGGATCCTCCACCACAAAAAGTAGGAGGAAGAGGGCTGGCTGCAGTGTACCATGCCAGGAGAGCATAGGAACAGCACACAAAGGTGGCAGGAGAGCTGTTTAAAGCAAGCATAAATAACTCCTTAAATAGCAGGCAGTAAACTTCACTGCACCATACATCACTATGTCCTGGGAAGTGGGCAGCATCAGCAGACTCAGAGGGGTTAGGTGTTCACAGCCAACATGTCCATAGAAGTCTGGCTGGAGATGTGCCCTCGCAGCACACCTCACCAGCAGAGACTCTGCCACCACACCACCAAGCCCAGCCTCTCACCTCTCAAGGGTGTTGCAGCTTCTCAGCTTTCCACCTGAACCCCAGATCACATGGTCTGAAGTGGCTTCTTCTGCAAAGCACCCTACAGATGCCAAATCCTAGTCATTGGAGAGAACCAAGGAACTGATGTGCCAAACAGAAAGAATTGTCAGTCGCCTCTCTCTGAGAACAGCTTTATTTCTAACCACCGTCAGGTAACCTGCAAACGCTGCTGCCCTTCCACAGAGCTTGCACAAGACACCAGGCTGAGGGCAGAATGCCTCCAGCATCCGCATGCTAACAAGTGGGAACATGCTATAGCTACTGTGCCTACAAAATGGATTATTTTTGGCCAATTCTCCCCACCTATGCAGGTCCTAACTCTGCTACTGTAACTTAGCATCACCCATCACTGTTCTAACCACCTCCTTGGGGGGAAGAACAACAGACTTCTCACCAAGAGGGGAAACCAGCCACACACACCCACCTGGTTATAGCAAATCAACCTTAAAAAAATAGGACAGGGGAGTCCTGGTGACTTGCAGTAACAGACCTGAGCAAACTAACTTGTTAAACAACACCCACAATGAAAAATAGGTGAGGGAGTCAAACCCAACAGTTCCAGGAGTGCACAGCAGCTCTGATGCCAGAAGCAGGTACACCCCTTACCAGCAGTGCCACCCTGCCTTCACCTGCTGCATTCACACTTCACTGTGTTCTGAGGTATCAGGGCTTCCAGATAAGCCCAGTGCACAAGAAGGAAAAGCACAGCACCAGCTCTAAGGCTTTTCTGGAGGAGGCATGAAAAAGGACTGTGCAGTATATTGCACAGCCACCATAAAGAGGAATCCTGTTTAAGCTTTCACTTATCTCCTTCAAAACACAGAATTGTTAAAAACGCCCAAGCTCTGTAGGTAATGTTTTCTGCAACACTGACACTAGCACTTGCTTACAGGAACACTATCATCTGCTGCAGATACACACTCATGCCCCACCCTGGAAGCAACTGCAAAGGTCCCCAACCAGCTGGAGAGCAGAGGATGGAGTTGTGCCAAGTGAAGAACATCTCCAAGTCTGCAGCACAAGCAGACAAAACCAAACATCTGATGAAGACAAATCTTCAGCAGAGTGAAGCCTGTTATGAACTCAAGACATGGGATTATACCTTTGCTCCTTCAAAACCAGTCCTACTTTGCTCTCACACATGTTCTGAAAGGAAGAAAATCATGGAAGACTGACAAAGGGGCTGGGTTTCTCTTGGGTTACTTCTCCAACACCTATATAGGCATCTTCTGCAATGCTTCAGTGGACCTAGTTATATACCATGTCCTTGATAGATGGCTAGAGCTCTGGAAACATGGATACAGGACTTCCAGCTCTCTATTCAGATCACTAAATCCAGTTACACTGTCTCCAGTGTTAAACCAGACTGCTGAAAACTAATTATTTTTACTGACCTCAACTTTAAGACAGTGACACTGTTTTCCATACTTCCAAATCCTGCTCTTGAAGTGCCTCCACAACCAGCAGCTGCCTATCCTCACCATCATGTGAGCTGGGGAAATGTGATCCATGCAAGCCAAAGATGTAGGTAGGAGGTGGACACAGTGACATGTCTGAGGTAGCATAAGGCCACTGACCCCCATTCCCCGGGCCTTTGCTACGGAACATCTGCACAAGGCACTACAGCTCTGAGACAACAGGATTTTACTGGCTGGTCTTTGTAGCACTGGGTCAAACACAAACTTTTCCTTCTGTCTTGACACTTCAATATCAATCCAAATGAAGAGCTCCTGGCAGTTTGGGAAAGGCAAAGGTTGAAATCATTGCTATCTGCTTTTAAAGACTACATCTCCTTTCTTATTTGGGATATCCACCCTGAGTAGCCTCCTCTCCCTCCCTAGGACCCCAATCCATTTGGGCAGGGTCCCTCTTCACAAGGCCGCACACACTACCAGGGCCAGTTACGTGTTCACTGGTCTTGCACTGATGGCACACAGCGGGTATCCTGGCTGGCATTAACAGCCACAGTCAGCAGCAACACAGACACTGAACTGGCCAAGGGACACGTCTATGTGTTTTCCAAGTACTTCAAATTCAAATACATATCTTCAAGTCTGTGGACAGATCAAGCTGTACACAACTAACATGCAGACCAACAGCAGCAATACTGAGCTGTGTATCTGGGCATGTCAGTATTTCAGTGATGACCAAAACGTACAAGTTCTCCAAGTCTTTAATCCAAGTCTGCCACACTACAACATATGGGAGAAGAGTAACCTTCCAGCAGTTGTAATCACCACTACATGAAAGCATAAAACACATCACTGCTGTACAGGAATGGCCAAATGTTAGAAGGGTTTTTTTTGATTGTTTGTTTTGAGGAGATTTTTTTGGGTTTGGCTGGTTGGTTTTATAAATTAATGTCAGTTGCATATTTCTGTACCAGTCTTCTAAAGTAGGTTAGTGTTGTCTTTGCAGAAAGAGAAATGCAGGGAAAGCATGGGAGAAGGAGGTTTGAAGAGCTCAATTTTTAATTAATACATACCAGACTGGCCATCCGTTGGAAATACATCTGCAAAAGAAAGAAAGAAAAAAAAAATAATCAGTACTAGTTGCAGGTGGAGTGCGAATCATATTTAAAAGGTTCCTCCTCTCTTGATTTGTTTGCTTTAGCTAAACAGAGGAAGTATTTTCTTAGTATCCCAAGTTAAACATCAATCCAGCTTGGAACCAACCTCAATTCAACCACTTGTAACACTTTGAAGGAGAGAATGTTTACCTGCATGTACTGCTCTCCTAAACAACCTTCTGTACTGGCTTCTAACAGACAGCAGTGAGAAATAAAAAGCTTGAGAGAGGTACAAAGCTCCACACTTTGAGATAGTAGATGGCACCTCCACACTGCCCCTGCCCAGCATTATCAAATAGAAACCTGCACAGAGAACCTCTAATGGGGTGTCTGGCTGGGGAGCACAGGTGGTACTCAAAGAAAAAGCCAAACAAGCATTTTCCTGATGGTTCTCATTTTTCACAGCCACAAGGAACATCAACAGCTGTCCCCGACTCCAACACAACACCTACACCAGAGAACAGCCAGACAATTGCACACCCATTGCCCAGAGAGATGCCTGGTGCTTTGGCGCATCACGTTACCCCAGGGAACACCTTCCTTCACCTTCCCATTTTCCATTTCAGGTGAATCTGGCAGCAAACACGGCCAGTTGCACAGAGCCACTGGAATCTGAAGGGTTTCAGATACCAAGACAGAATACTCATGCTTTCCCACCCCCAAGCTCTTTCCAGTTAAGAGGTACAGGTCCCTCTCCCGATGGACCCTGTTTATTATTAGGAAGAAGATGTTCACTGAAGTACCTGGGAAAGATCAGATAAAAGATTAATTCCTGTTTAGAAAAACCCAGTTGATAAAGGCTCCCCAAGCAGCTATGAAAACAGTACTTTTGAGAGCAATAAGCTATGTTTTCTTCAATGAACTTCAAAGAGGGGGAAGGGAGGCTTACAGCAAGCCAGGGTCCTCCTAGAACAGGGACAGGGCCCTGGCTCCTGCTTATCAGTTGCCCAAAACACACATTCAGCTGTAAAGTCACAGGAGCTGTAGCAAGGACTACCCCTTGGACAGGGCAATGCTCTCTGGCTCAACCAATGCAGAAACAGCAAAACATGCCTCTGCCAAGAGCTCCTGTTTATCTCCCTTTAACAGGGCACCAGACTGAAGGCATCCTAAGGCAGGGATGCTTTCACCCCACATGCGAGAAGCAGAAACAAGCTGGGGGTGGTGGTGGCAACTCAAAACTCCCTCCACCACTACGCAGGGTTATGGTCTGAAGGCATGACCACAAGGAAAAGGCAACACAACCAGAAGAACCTCTAAGCACCAGTTTGGATGCTTCGCAGGCTGCATGTTCTACTGCAACCCTTCACCAGAACCTCATCCAGGCACATCTAAACCTTCTATCGTTGCTGTGAGGTCAGGTTCCTAAAACAGTGAGTAGAAGCACCCTGCATTTATTTAACGAGTCCCAAACATGAGGCGATTTCTGCATTTTCCTCCTTGGACATCTCCCAGACAGCTTCTCCATGGAGGAACAAGGCAAAAGTGCTGGTTAATGCTTACTCCACGCGTCTGGAGGAGATAACTATACCGGATTACAAACTGTACTGGGTTACAAAAAAAAAAAACAACAACCAACCCTAATTAACAAATAATAATACTACAGTGGTTGAGAAAAGGAATTCCTTTGGGCCAGCCAAGAACTACAGGCCTTGACAATCATTCCCCTTGCTATACCTCTGCCAGGTACAGCTCTCCAGAGAAGAGACCCAGAGTTCTGGGCTTGTAGGCAGCTTTCCCCACTGCTGAGAACGAGTACAGAGCCATCAGTCTGCAGGACTTGCTCTTCTGAAAACTAAGGTTGCTCAGAGGACACATATAAGGTAGGGCCGGTCCTGGCCTGCCAGGCACAATAACCCTTGGGACACCTTCTTTCCTTGCAGGCACAAGCGACTAGATTAGAAATTAGCTTACCAATTAAGGGCAGCACCTGAGGTGCCCAAGAAAAGTCTAAATCAGGCAGTGCTTTCTTTTCCCAAGAAAGCTGTGTGGGGGAAGGAGGCAGAAACATGCGTGGCTGGCAGGGCAAAGATAAACCCTCGAGGGCTGCTCCCCAAGGAGCCTGTCTAGCACTCCATGGGATCAAGGCTGCCCGTCCAAGTCAGCTACCTTACCAGTGCCCCCAGTGTTACAAACCAAACACAAAGGACCCAGGCACAGAGACCAGACTGCAATTTCACTCAAGCAGTCCCAGCATGGAAAGCAAAAACCACCAAACAGGCCCCATCTATTCCTCCCACCACACATTCCACTTTCCTACCTGCTTCCCACCAAGGCACCACAAATGACAAGCATCTTGACACAGCCCAGATGCTGCAGAGGAGGATGCTCTGCAGCAGCTCTCCACCATCTGAGTGGCCAGTTGCCCAGCAGCAGGCATTGCCCATGTGGGAGCCAGGTAGCTCTGCCCCTGCCTGCACCACACCTCCCAGGCAAATGCAGCCTGTGGTGCTGGGCCAATACAAAATAGCCCCCAGGCAGCCCAGTGGGAAGGGGCAAGAGTAACAATATCACAATGCAAGCAAGGAAGACCCATGAAATTTGGTGCCTGTGGTCTCACATTTCCTTCCCTTTCTCACTGCAGGCACTCTGTTTCCCAGCATGGGCCCAAAGCCAGAAAGACCTGGTGTCTAAACAGAAGGATTATAATACAGGAACCAGCAATCGCTTTATCGTAGCACCAGTCTCCACAGAGCCAGGTATTTCCCAAGCCCTTCAACATCCTCCTCAGCTCTGTACGTTATCCATGCAGCCTACAACATCTCAGCGGAAAACACATTTCACAAATCTCCCTGTTATCAGCAGAGGGGGTGGAGGAAGAAGCGAGCAGAAGGAGGTCAAGGGCATGTGTTGCAGTCACCAGGATGTCAGGAGGATGCTGAGCATCCCTTTCAGAACTGCCATATGAGGTGCAGACAGTAGTGAGGTGCTTGCTCTGAACATCAGCACCCAAAGATGCTGCACAAAAATCCCAAGAGACATAACCAAATTGAGGGCAGCCCTCCTTATTTGAGGTGTTGGGGGTTGGCTACAGAATCCCTATTTTTGCTTGGTGGTATTTATAAATGCAGGAGTAGACCACATGCTAAAATGGGGCATATAAAGAGAAAAGTTGATGCATCCACACATACCCTCTCCCTCTGGGCTATCTGGCCATTGCTGCTATTCAGGTAACTGGGACAGGTCCAGAAAAGCTATCCCAATTATGAGCCCACATCTACCCTCTGCTGCTCCCTCAACTCACTGCAGAAGAGTGCTGCTAACTGGGATCCTCCACCAGCCACATTCAGCATCAAATCCAACCCCCACACAGGAAACCTGCTTCCTCCCAGCTCAGGAGCTGCGGCTGGGAAAGACCTCCAGCACCCACTGCCTGTCCCCAGCTCCTCTGCCACTATGGATGTGGCTTCTTCCCAGCAGAGCCCAAGAGGCAGCAGCTGAAGAGAAGCTCATTAGCCCTGATGCAAGAGAAATGCTGACTCGTTATTACAGCAACCCGCAGCATAACTGCCGAGAGGAGAGGGGCAGCAGCATGGCCACAGGCAGAGAGACAGACCGATCTAGCTCCCTGCACTGCCAACACCCACCCCCCCTGCCATTACACTTCTGATCTCCAAAATGGGGGAAAAACCACCTTGGTGTGCTTTGTGTCACCTGCAGGTCACCTGAGGAAGGGCTGCTCCTCTGCACACACAGGTCCAAGCACCCACCATTGGTTGCTCCTCAGCCGCTCCCAGCGGCACACAGGGCTCCCCCACGCTGCTGCTGCCACGGGAAGACACCAGCTGATTTGTTCTGCCTTTCAACGCATAAAGCTGTAACTAAATCATCCTCCAAATTTTTGCAGACAAAAGACTTGGATGTCAGCAAAAATATGACCTCTCCAAGGTCACACGGGGACTCAGCAGCAGAGACGTGCCCAGAACGGCTGCGATGGCTCAAAAGCTGTAGAGCTGGCTTCCCTGGAGAGGGATGGGAAAGGTACATGCTGGTGGACAGGAGGATCTCCAGGGATCTATCCTCCTAATGTGTCCTGCCGGCCGGCAGGGACGATTTAGTTCTGCTCTTCTAGCAACGGCAGCAACCCGCCCAGTGCAAACAACACAGGCAGGGAAAAACTCTTAATTACATAGTCCAGCATCTGCTGCAAAGAGACCAGTGCTGCTTGAATCTCTTACATATCCCCAGGCAACTTTTCAGCTCAAATCTGTATCACTTGGCTATCTCTTAAGAGACCAAGGTAGTGCCTGCACAGGTTCTTGAGACAGTTACAGACTTTTCAAAGCAATGCTCGGCAGAGAAGGGGGTGAGGTCTGTTAGAAAAAAGTAGCAAAGCAAGAAACTCCAAACCCAAAGATTAGCATGGCCAATTAGGTCCCTTCCCAGATCTTGCTTGCTTCCTGCTCCCCTCTTTCATTACCTGCTGAGCCAGCTCAGGGAGGGTCCAGCTCTCAGCCACCCAGATCTTCCCAACCCTCCCCAGCTTCCAGGTCTGGGCAAACACCTCCCATGCCTCTTCACAATGCTCAGCTACATAATAAGAACTATCTTTACCCTCTCAAAGAGAAGCTGGAGGTGAGTAGAAGATTCAAACCAGGTGGATCAACCCTAACCTGATGCTGATTAGGTCCTAAGGTAGCAGTAAGGTCTGTGCAAGAAAAAGGTAAGGCACAGAAGTGTTTATCAGCTCTCAAACCACTTTCACTGCAAGGGTATCCAGACTACCACCAAACCTCCTAGTAAGTAGTTTTCTGCTCTCCATCCAGGATAGAGGCTTGGTTCCTTCTCTGACACCCCCATCACCTATACCAAGTGAGCTCTGACACCGATTTCCCACAAACCACATAGAAACAAATAATTGAATTATTTTTTTTTGTGTGTGTACAAACAACAGTGGGTTTGGTGCAGAGGTGCCCCTGATAACTTTATGTAGTTGAAAAAGGATGAAGACTTTCAGCATCACCAAGCTGCAGGAGGAACACCCCTGGAAAAAAAAAAATCACTCAAAAATCAGAGCATTATCTGTCCAATATAGTTCCCCAGCTTTAACTTCACATCACACACTAACTTAGTACCTTAATGCTGATGTTTATTCTCTTCCGGACAGAATGGAAGTGGATCTGACCAAGCAGGGCTGAGACTCTGGCCAAAGACACTGCCACCACCGGGACCTGTACGATTCCTAGCAAAAGCACCGTTCAAAGATCTGGCTGGAAGAGGGTTCAGGTCTCTTCTCTGAGCACCAGAGATGTCAAGAGGGTTCTGGGGTATGCATTTGGTCAGCCTGACCAGAAAAAAATGAGAGCTCTCCAAACAGACAGCCTCACAAATCCAACACTCATATATGCACAGGCACATAAGGAATAACTGTAAGGTCATGGCTGTTTTTTCTCCATCCATTTATCAATGCTTGCACTGGAGAGAGCAAACACTGGGTGTTCTCTCCCATTAACCCCTTCTCCCCCACCTCAAAGTGCTGCTGCTCCAACCACAAGCCCTGACACTCCTATTCACTTGCATGATGAAAAGCTGCAGAGAAAGTACAAGGCACCTTAAAGGTGCCTGATCACTGCTCCTGCAAAGCAGCTGGTGACCCAGCTCTCTGCCTCACATCCTTTAATCACCAGTAAGCCTGAAGTGACAACACTGGAGGTCTCCTGCCTCCCAGGAGACCAACCCTACATGATTCTGCACCCAATGACCACAGTCACGTTCTGTACATTGTTCTTCAAGCTACCAGATGTTGAGCAGGCAGTAAAATTTCAGGCATGATCAAGCAAAATTAACATGTCTCTGAGACTCCTGTAGAAATACAGAAACCATTTTGGTGCATCCCAGCATTCAAGCGGATCCCATTCTGTGGAAACCAACCCTGGATGGCGTTGCCCTCTGATAGGGTTATTGCACTGCTCTGCAATACGCTTTTCTGCATACACATCAAGGGCAGGCCGGCAGTCTCAAGACAACAGAGGAGAGCTCAATAAACAGTGAGCATGACAAGATTCTTCTCTCTACAGAAGGGAATCTACTACTGCAGCCACAAATCCAGCCTCTCCATGAAAGAGGATCTGCCCCCACCAGCTCAAAAGCTTCAATATCACAGGTATGCTTCATAACATCGAGCAGGGATGTAATCAATTCCCATGAAAACCCCAAGAACTGAAAACTGCAAGGCACTCTCCACTTCAGGGCTGTGGGCTGAGGGCCAAGAAAGGGGTCTGTAGGATACACAAGGCAGCATAGTGAACACAACATAATTAAAATATCTTAACTGAATTAGAAATCAGACTCACAATCTGTTATGTTCCCCTGCTCCAGTCCAGGCTATCTGGATTGTTTTAATCAAACATACAGCTTTTCCAATCACCTTCCAAACTCCATCCTTGTTTAGTTCTACTTCTCTGTTGTTAATTAGATTAATTCAGATTTCAGCTCCATGTGAAGTTAAGAAACTGTCTACTTGTAATCTGCCACGTCTCTTCCAAATATTCCTCACTGTTGTACTTGCAGGTTTAATTTTACATTTGAAAACCAAGGATCACTTAAAGCAAATTTGTCCCTGCACAGCATGTCATGTCTCCAATTAAAAAAAAAAAAAGAAAGAAAAAAAAAGAGCTAGAAGAAAGAGTTCACCTGAGATTAGGAGGCCCAAAGTAATCAGTCCCCCTCTTTTGTTTAACTCAGCGTGAGACACCCTCCAGCACTCAGAAGATGTGCAAGTTCATATTAAGCATTCCCTGGAGCCTCTCAAGGTTTAGCTGTGAGTTGGGAAGTGAAACTGAGTATGATTAGAGCCAGCAAAGTCTCATGATTTGTCATCCAAGCACATGGTGGAGACCCCTCCATGATTTACTCTTCTGTCGTGTTGGATGGAATCCTGTACACAAATATCCTACCACTTCTGCTTCAGTCAGAAGTAAAACCTCCCCAAAAACATTCATTGGATGCATTTGTCCACATTTCAGTATCTGCTGCTACAGTCACACTATTTCTTAGCATCAGGCATACCAGTGGCCTTCTTTAATTGTTTGCTGTGTTTTGCCCTTTGCTTGCCCCCTTGAAAAGTTTTGTAGCTGACTTGACAACATGAGCCTGCCTGAAGGTACATGGGGACAGTGAAGGTATTCACAGTTACTCCCTTAAATACCCCCTTTCGTGCTAGATGAGGCCAAAAGCTTTAGTATTTGTTATTATGTCTTTATCTTCAGGAGGTTTGTTCTGGGAGGTTGGGAGATCTGACACACAGACATTGCTCCTGAGCTATGTGGACTTTGTGACTGGAAGGGTTGCAGTAAAGGTATGAAATTATTGTGGTGAGAATCCAAAGTGTCTTGCAGGAATAAACTCAGTGCTTTTTTTTGCAATATTTAATACAAAAAAAGAGCTGACCTTGGACAACCTGAAAAAATTAAACAAAGTGAATATTTGCTTATCAAGCATTTAAGTGTTAACCACAAGTCCTCACTATTTCATTCCATCACTAGCTTCACCATATGCAGGTGTGCAAATCAGACCGGTAACTAACATTTGGTAAATGAATAATCACTCATTTGCACCACTGACCAGAAGCTTTTGAAAGCACAGCTGTAAAGAAGGGAGGGAGTAAAAAAAAAAAAAAAAAGCACATGGTGAATTTAGTGCAAAGACTGAATATACATTACAAATAATCTGCTTACAGACAGTGCCAAGTATTTAGCAATGTACTCACCTTCTGACAGGACCTCTGAGTTACCAGGCAGGTAAGACACCAATCTCCACACACACTTTTTCTTTTACTTTCCCATCATCAACAAAATTCTTCCCTTTCCTCATTTTTGTGGCTCTTCCAATTTCATTCTCATTCCCCACATTTTTAGTCAGGAAAAACTCACCTCTTGTCTCAGTGCTTCAGACTTCTTAAAACCTAATGTATCTAGGTCCGAAACCTCTCCACACACACATCCAGCAGGAGAGTCAAAAAACTCCAATGCCTACCAGGAAAGGAGAGGAGCTTAGCAGCCCCTGCGTCCTCCCTCTGGCCAGGCACAGCCATGCCCCCCAGACTGCAGAGTCACTCTGCAGGAGCTGGGCACATGCTCATGCTCAGCTGGAAAAACGTGCTCAGTACTGTGCTCCGGACAGACTCTACTGCCTCCAGCCGCCCCCCCTGGCCCGAGGGGCTGCATCCCCATGCCTAGGCATGGAAGGGGGGGAGCAGCACCGAGCTGGCCCTCAGGCCCACTCTGGCTGCACCAGCATCCAGCAGGAAGGATAAGAAGCACGTTTCCACCCACTGCCCAGCTTTCCAATCACCATTTAACTCTGGATCGTGTGTCAAGGACATGTGAGGTTCACAAGTCCCACCCTAGGCACCGTTTGTTTCCTCCCAGTGCCCCCCAGCTATTGCTCTCACCATCACCAGGGGACCTCTGCTGAGCCTTCGAGAGGCCAAACAGTAACACTGTGAAGCACCAGAGATGATGCTTCTCCACCACCTTCCTGGTGGGGCAAGGGTGCCTCTCCTGTTAAGAGGTCAGGGCCACTTTGGGGAGCAAGTCAGGAGAGAAGCACCTGCAGGCATGTGGCCAGGTCACAGGCTAGCTAGGCCTGCTAAAGCAGCAGGTTGTGGAGCTGTTTGCAGCCACTTCAAGGAGTACCTAGCAGGAAGTGAAGGCGCTTTCCCCGGAGCACAGGTCGTGGCAAGTTTGCACTCGCCAGCACGCTGTGTGTGCCACAAACGCTGGGGAAGGAACCAGAGCGCCATTTGCTACATCAAGCAAAGAAAAGGCACCTGTGTCACTTCTGACTGCCACCAGAGACAGACTGAGCTGTACTAACAGACCTCAGTCACACCAACAGCTACCTCCACTGGCCATTACTAAAGCAAACAGAGGCTTCTACCTGCTCCCTTGGCAGTGGCAAGGCAAGCTGCTCCTCCTAAGTCAGCTTTGCTCCAGAAGGACACTGAAGTGATAATGCAGATATTAGATCAGCCAGTTCACAGCCCTTCCTCCCTCTCCTTGTGCTGGGGGATATTCTGCTGTGACGTACATGTAGCTTCAATGCTGAAGGAATTGCTCTTGATCCCAGTAAGATCCACAGTGAGTGTCACATCAAAACTGGGCTGGATGGCTCCAGCAGCTCAACCAGCACCAGCAGCCCACTGCAATACCAAAATCAGCAGAGCTGGTCGTGTCATGAACCAGTTCACTCTGAAAAGGCAATCCAGAGAAGCCTATCCACAGAGGTCCCCCCTAAACTGCAGCACAAACACATGCTCCAATAGAGAAAAGTTCAGTTAGGAGGATCTTCTGGGAACCTGCAATTACAGGATGAGATTCTGTTTAGAGACATGTTGACACTTGACCATCATTTCCACAACCCTTCCCAAAAAAAAAGTGTATCTTGCGCAGTATTAGAACTGCCACCAGCAAATCTATTCTCACCAAATACCTTGTACCAGTTTTTACTCCACAGCTGTGGGACTTTCATATGTACACCCACTTCTCCCTTCAGCCAAGCAACCCAGACAGACCCTGACCTGGGACTCTCCCCACAGAAAAGTTTGTTAATTGATTTATTCAAGGCCATATTCAGTTCCCATTTGTTCTCATCACCAGTTACTCTGCCTAAATACACAAATAGCTGCTTGAAGTTCTCATAGCACTGCATGAGCATCTTCAAAGCCTTTCTTTTCTCTCTCCTCTGACCTGCTCAAGTCATGTAGCTGTACGATTTGCTACTAGATGTTCAGAATTGCTGGTTATTTCAATGCAAGGAGAAAAGTCTCACAACTCCACTTAGAGATCACTAACAAGGACCTGGACCTTAAGAATGCATTTGGACTGAAACATGGTCTTAAGTGAAGAAAAGGACAAATGCAGAGCTGGGCACTTCAGAAGCTACACATCCATATACGAGTACCCAAAGCTTTACCCAACCCAGGAGATGACTTCTTGTCCATGCAAAGCTCCATCTGGACACTGTTACCACCACAAAAGAGACCAGAAAATATCACCAAGGTTTCACCATCTTTTTCCCAGAGCTCCCTGTGAGCACAGCTAGACAGGGGTTTCATAGAGCCAGCGGCATGAAGACTTAAGCTCTTGGTAGGAAGTCAGCAAAGGTTACAATGCCAAAATGACCACAAGATAAATAGTATTTTAAAGACCATAATGTAAATGTGGTTGGAATGAACAAAGGTCACCACTCCCAACTGGACTTAGGGCAAGAGCAGACCAAAAGCCTTCCCAGCTCTCCTATCAGTTATCTGCCAGATCTACAGTGAGGCCACCATACTCTGTTTACCTGGTTACCAAGATGGAAGCAGAGCTCCTCTGAAAGGTGCACCACCATAAAGGACACCACAGTCCTCTGGCAGTATTCAAGTGTATTTGTTTTCATTTAAAATAATAATTATTTTTTAAACCCTTGCTGTGTGCAGCCGTAGTAACTGTAAGTATTAAAACTGACCTGATATAGACAGCTCAGCTTCCTCCTAAAATGCCCATTCCTTATTTAGCCAAACAAGCACTACCACTGAGGTGGTGTCAGAGATTCATTACAAAGTAGTTTCAAGCACGAAAAGAGCAACCTAGCTCTACTCAAGTCGGCATTTGGCGTTCCCCTGAGGATAATTTCACACTATTCAAGCACAGCAAAAGGATCAGGTGTCATAATCTGGAAAGCAGAGCAAAGCAATTGCAGCCCTGTTGTCCCCATTCCAAGCCTTGCACTTTGCACTTGATTTGTCTTCACAAGTTCCTTTCTGAAGCCCAATCCAGTGATCCTAGATGCAATTCCAGTGGAAACACCCATAGCAGAACAAGACAATAATCACCTTAAAAGAAGAGCTGTGAGGGTAGAAAGATGGTTGGTTAGAATCCTCCAGTGACACCTCAGATCTGGCAATCTGGAACTAGAGGTAGCAGCAGAAGCAAGCCCTGAAGCCCAGCAACCAGGGCCAGTGAGTCAGCTCGCAGGAGCTGCACCACATTCCCCAGCCTGCCCGAATCAAATAGTGCAGAACGGGGCAAAGGTCCAGCACAAAGCTGAAGGGCAAAGGTATGAGGGGGAGGGAAACCACTAAGCTTCATGGTTTTTTTGGACCAGTGAGTTCCAGTTACCCTCATCCTCCCCTACAAGATGGGGACAGTTACTCAAATGTAGTAGAGTTGTGGGATCAGAACAAAACAGTATTTTGGAGAGGAAACTTGGGGCGGAGCTTGAGGACAGTGAGGACTCCTCCTGCGATAGCAGCTCTGTTGCAACAAACAGCCAGGAGAGCAGCTCCATAATTACATGCCACGACAGAGCAAGAATTGCCCAACACTTTGGAAATAGGTGTGTGCAGCCCTACAGAGCTGGATACCCAAGCAGGCATATGCATGTATCTACTCTGAATGCAAAGAAATGCCAAAAGTAAAGTAAGCTTCCCATATGTCTTATCTCCTGTACTGGAGGTTGGTTTCAAGGAAAGCCCTATGGGGAGTTAGTCAGCAAGGGGTGAGAAACTAATGAATCTTCCCGTCTTCTCCTCAGTACCAGTAGCCAACCCAGTCTCTGCCCTGGCATAAAGCAACATATGCTCTCTCTGAACAATAGTCATCCAACCTATCTGGTGCTTGATGCTAGCAACCAAGGTGTGCCTTCTGGAAAGTACTGCTTATCCTCCCAGCCCATGTGCGAAAAGGCAAGAAACTCTACTCAAGCACTTAAAACACCTTCTGCAGCTCCACTAGGAAAAAGGCTACTTTCTCCTGGCTGAGCATTTGTAACAGGAATAAAACCCAACATAAAAGTTAGTGCAGGTAAAGCTCAGCAGCTGCAGTGCCAGTCGTTAAAACCCACATCATCTTACTTCCAAGATGTAAATGGCTTTAAAAATGATGAAGTGCCAAGTGCCTTGATGCAACATTTCTTGAAATAACTCCAGCAGGTTTTCAAAATGGGGTGCTGTTAACACCTGTCTGCATCAATGCTTGCATCAGCACCAGCCCTAGTGCAGGCAGGGCACAGCGGAGGAGTACAACATGTTCCAGAAGGTCGAGCTGTCTTAACTGCAAGCCACGCTTCTCTAGAGAAGGTTTTGAGAAAATACCTTTAATTTAGTTTATAGCCAAAAGTGCAAAGCTTTCTTTGCCAGGAAATGTTTCCTTCACTACTGCAGCCACACACACTACCATCATGTCTTTGCCAGTCAGGCTGCTGGCTGCTTTTATTTACATGATAAGAAGAGAATGTATAATAACAAGGGGACAGTCATGCAGATCTTGTTACGAAAACGAGACATTGTTACCAGCTCTGACAGTGTCCCTCACCAGCAGTGTCAAGTACGAGCCTTGCCACACAGAACAGGACTGCGTGTTATCTCAGAACTCCAAAGGTCCCCTCTGCGCTCTGTACCCTGACTCTGAAACACACATGAATAGAAATGTAATACATATCTTGTCAAGACCACAATAAAAATTTCTGGTGTGCCACTCCAGCTGAACCTCAGCCTCCACTTACAGCATCAGCAGTATCACTGTTGTCTAACTCGATCTAAGGGTTGCTCCACTTACTGTCATGCTGCTGTGCTTTTGGGAGGAGGGATTAAGAAGCAAGGAGAGGCTTTGCTTCAATAGTCTCCCTACTGGAAGGGCAAAAACATTTACTCAGACACCCTGTTACATGCCTCACTGCCAACCAGGAGTGTAAAAACACTGCAGCAGGTGAGACGCCAACTTCTGAAGATAAATCCTAAACCATCAAAAAATGATGCTGCTCTTCAGTCCCTACAGCAGCTTCCATATGTATTCAGCTTTCCCATCTGCACTGAATAAAACAGTTCAGAACAGCCAGAGGTGGATTTATTATGCTCTTCCCTACCCATGTTCTGACAAATTCACAAAGACCTTGGGGGTAGCTCTGTTCTCTGTGGGACAGAGCTCATTGCCTTTATTTTTCTAAGTAAGGATTCCAACATGGACCATTACAGAATGGGTGAACATGTAAGGGGTAGGTCTTGTCCACTGAATCTGTTCTAAGGTCTATAATTAATATAATCATTATAAAAAATTAGGGCTTTCAAAGCCTGTAAAACAAGTCATAGAGGGATCCCTTTATCTTTACAAAGCTGTCCTCTCTGGGCTGCCTGGTCTCCTCACTACCTCTGGCAGGATCAGAGCTGGAAACATCTCCAGAACACAAGCACTGCTCTCTCTGGAAATGCTACTGGACCGTAACCTATGGTTTTCTAAGCTCTGCTGAAAACACCAAAACATCCAGCAGTGACCATACAGAGTTTCGAAGCTCTCCGTCTGCTTCAAGCATACAAAGGAGTCACTTTACTTAGGCCCAGCGGGTCACTGCAGCATGACAACTCACCCCACCAGCACTGTCTTTCACACAAATTCACACCCCAGATCTTCTATTTTGTAAGCATCTGCCAAAAGAAATCTTCCACTTAAAAAAGGACCAAGAGGGTACGTGGGCAAAGGGCTGCCAGGCAAGGTCAGCTGCCAACCTGCCTCTTGTGGGAGTTCACCAGCCGTGTTTATTTTACACGTTTTCTCTACTGTTAGCGAATAGGCAGCAAAGAAACAATGCCCTAGGAGAGGGGAGCCAAGCAGCAGTGCCTGGGGCACTGCAGGAACCAGTCACTGCTACCAAGAGTCCCAAAACACACCACTAACCAATTCCATTATTAAAACACCTTTGGGAAATACTGAGACAGTTGTGGCAGGCCCAAAAATTTCTTCATGTTGCAGCATTACTCTCTTACCCTACCAGGGTGGAGATGCTACTGACACAATCTCTCCCTTAAAAAAAAAAAACAAAAACAAACAAACCAAAACAACAACAAAAACAAACAAACAAACAAACCAAACAAACAAAAAAAAATCACCTCAGGGAGTAGCAAGGACCCCCTCTGTGTGTTAGGCACAACTCATCTCTGCTCACCTGGAGCAGTCACCCACCTTTGAGATGAGCCTTAGATGTGAGCCTCAAACAGGAACGTTCAATCTTGCTGGTTTGCATCTTTTGGTTTATTTCTAGGGACTGTTACCCAAGAAGGCAGTGCAATGGAGTGCAGCCTTCACACAAAGGAGTGACATGACCGGTTTTATGTCATACCACAAGAGGCAAACGTGGACAGCAGTGCTGTCCTGGATTTCGTTAGGCTTTGCTTATGTTGTTGTGTACAATGATAAATCATTATACTGTGTGAACAAGGCCTTCTACCTGGCACAATTAACTTCTCCTCTACACTCTCTATTAAGATGACAGCTTTCCAGGTGCAAACTGCAGAGCTGTCCACCTTCCAAAGATCAATAACTCTGACAAATCATCATGCTCGGCAGTAGCAGTTCTTGCAAAACACTAGGACATACAGTAATAGGGAATCTGATGTCATATTTGGCAGTGTGATTTTAGAGTTAACAGACAAACTGGAAAAACTCCCAAGCAAGACAGTGAAAACTTCTTGTTTCTGTCTTAGTACCAATTCACCTAAAGCAGTTGTGAGCGATGCCTTCCTGGTAAAAGCAGCATCTATCCCAACTTCCGAGGAAATGGTGTTCTGCAATTCCAGCCTTTGCTGATGACAGCAGCGGGTTAAAACGCGATTTGGACATCGTCGCCTCACTGGGTTCTTCACCACGCGACTCCACTTCGGGGATATCCCCTCTCTCCCCCCACGCCACGCAAGCTTCGCTGCTGACAACCTCTATTCAGAGCTGCGAGCGAGCAGGGCAGAGCCTCGCTCGGCCGCCGCCGCAGCCCCCAGCCCCGCCGCCGCCATGAGTCGGCAGAGAAAGGCGGCGCGGCCTGCGCGCCAGGGGACTCGCGGCCGCACACGTGGGCAGCGCCAGGCCGCAGGCCGGGGAAGGGCCCCCGGGGGGGCGGTGGGCACCCAGGGGGGCACTGGGGGCCCCGGGGTCGACTGGGTGCCCACGTGGGGGGGGCAGTCTGGGGCCCGAG